>JBAMBO010000905.1:0-48551 GCA_037044535.1 Lordiphosa magnipectinata | reverse complement strand
CTTAGATTTAAAGGGCTTAAGATAAAAATCTAGAAAATTCAGCAGATGTGGACAGGGTCATTAGGAACGCAATACAAAAAATTCACTTCAATCGGGCAATTGGTTAAGGTACCAGAAGGAGTTAAACCTTAAATCTTGAATATCTTTAAAAGCGCACGGTAGATTTTAATTAAAATCTATTTTTATGATGGTAAAATATAAATAATTATTAAACAACTCTGTTTGCTGTCTTAAAACTTATAAGTATTTAGAAAATTTAAGATTTTACACCCAGAAAAAAGATTTTCCTTAAATCCTGCGAAATGGTACGTATTGTACGAATTTTTCTCCTGCAGTAGTTGTAGAAAACCGCGCTCTCAGATCTCTTCGTTCATGGCTATATCAACTCGGCTGTTGATTCTGATCACGAATATATGTACTTTATAGGGTTGGAAATGTTTTCTTTTCCCAGTTACTTACATTTATACAACTTCATGATCCACTTTTACCGGGGACCGAAACGATTAAAAAAACAAGTGAGAAAGTCGGTCAAGCCCGACTATAATATACTCTGTACCAGTTCAGGCCGCCGCTCGCAATTGTTCCCGTCTATTATATTATAATACACCCAAGGAGTCACGCGGTTATAGTGCAATATTTTTATGTACGCTATTCTCTAAGTTTCTCTTTCTCTCTTAATAAGATTGCCTTTGTTGAATGGAATGCTGTGGTGGTGGGCAGTAATTGGAAAGGTACCCAATTTTCTTACCTAGGTAAGGTACAAGGTAAATGTTAAAAAATATACCTAGGTAAGGTAAAAGGTATCCGGAATTCTCAGTACCTAGGTAAAGGTAAAGGTACTAAAAAGGTACTTTTAAATTAAAGGTTTCTCTTATACCAATCTCGCCTCTCTAATATAACAAAAGTTTCGAATATTTCGTCACCTATTCTATTTCTTTTTGGTGTATGTATTTGGCCTCTAATGCTAAAAATTCTTTCAATAGGGGCAGATCTAGGCAAAATGTAATGTAAAATTGGCTCAACAGCAACCATAGAGGGCCAGGGCCAAACTTCTCTCGATCTCTTGGCGTGTGTGCTTATCGATTTTTCGCGCAAGAGGAAGGGGACCTACCAGCTTAACGCCGAATCCGAACGGCAATAGTAGCAACTTCACAGCTGCCGCCAGTGACTGGTGAAGGTGACCGGATGTGTAAAAGCTTTTTTTTCTAATGAAAGAAAAAAACTTTTTTATTAGATGGTCCGAGGCGGGATCGAACACACAACCTCCCGCTCCTGCAGCCACACATACCACTGGTGCGCCACACCCGACCATAAAATGGTATAATACTTATAAAAAATATTGCAATTATTTTAATACTAAAGTATAGATTCAAATAATTTGCTTTAATCGGCAAGATAAGTTAAGACTTCCAATGCAATATTAGAATTTTCAAAACAGTTCTCAGTTTCAGCCAATCATCCATTACTGGTATTGTAAAAGTCTTCAGAATCCTGTGTACTTGAACTCTTATTGACAACTGTAAGTAATATTCTGATTTATTTTTACAAGCTGTAAACTCGAAACTGTCTGCTAGATAATATGAACCCAATCATATTAATATCCAACAACACAAATTCTACAATTTATTAAAACGTTGGACGCGGACGAAGTCGCGTCGGGTTCACCCTGCATATTCATATGTGCGGTGTTATTTGAGCTGAATTATTTTGTTATGCATCATCCCAGAGCACAAGAGACCCACCGAGCTGTCGTTGTAGTCTCTATTGATTTTCGTATAAACGTTTGCATTTCGAACTAAACTTTTATGAACTTATATGTAAAGTGTCAAGAAAACCTCAATGATCAAAGATCATGACGAATAAAACCCATTTATATTAAATCAAGTTGGTTTGAACAGTCGGCTTACCCGAGCATATTTGTGTCACTTCATGATACAATACCTATCAGGTAGCGCACTGCGCAGCTTCGATATTCTCAGTCGGCCTTGGCTCGATGATGTAGTCTGGTGTACCGAACCGACATGGTCGCCTTCGATTTCCTGAAGTACAGCAAAACTTCTACAGAAAGCTGTCAAAATTTGTAAGTAGTTTTGTGTGTGCTGTAGCCCTCTGGTTCGATAAATTATCGCGCATAAGAAAAGGCACTTCCGGTTGCGCTACCTAGTAGTTATTGTATCATGGTGGCACTTAACTTATGTAAAACCAGACGAATTCTCCATTTTTTTTTTCTGTTTCGATTCATCAGTCTCAAATTCGCAAAGCTTGTATACAATGTCAGCCCATGGTAGACGATGTCAAAACCTTTGGCTCTGCCTGCGAAATCCCCTAGAATCCATTTGAAGTGATGCGGCAATCCCAAGACATGGCTGCCAAGTTTTTCAACGTTTGGTTGCTAGATATCATAAAATCAATGCATCATAAAAGCTTAACAAGGACGGAGCTTGGTTGGCTTTGTCAAGACCAGACACACGACTAGAAGAAAAACGTTTGACTTGCGTTATTTTTATTTTTACATCTTTTCAATGCACGAGCGCATTTGTGTGTAAGTGTTTACGACTGTTTACAGCTGTGAGTAATACACAGCACTTTAATCAGAGTTTCTGAAATCTCCGACTGAGACTCCGCACAATTATGCCCCGCCTGAAAGTCGTCGAAAACTAATTTCTGCAATTTCCTGTAAACAATGCAATTTTCAGTGTGTGAAAGCATAAAAAAAAGAAATAATAAAAAATAACAATAACAATAAAGTAAATTACAATCAGAGTGAAAGAAAAAAATGGAGCAGAGACCTACCGCTGTGTGTGTATGGAGGCGGTACTGGTAACAGCGAGAGAGGGAAGGAGATGAAAGAGAGGATGCCTACTCGGAAATAATTAAATAAATGAAGCATCTGTAGAACATTGCTGAATTCCGCTCCAGACGCAGACAGACATACACAGAGACGGTATAGACGTTGAGTCTTTACCAACTCAATGAGTCGCAAATAGAAATGTGAGCCTGGAAGTCTACCTAAATCAAGTACGGTAAATAAATTTTAAAAAAATGAAAAGTTTGTAGGAAATGTAAGAGCAGAAACTTCAAAACAAAGGGCATTGCCGAATATACCGGGGGAAAATTGCTCCAAAAGTTTTTTGAATAATTTGAATCATGGATGGTAGCTACTATCTAGCAGGAAGGTATGTAAGCCAAATTTCAAGTCAATAGGTATATGGCTTGACGAGTAATCTGCAGCAAAGCTAAAACATAAATATCGAAATTTCCGGTCTTCTTTTGCGTTTAATCATGCAATGTTGATTGAAAATTAATAAGCCATTACAAAATTATGAAATATTTACTCATATTCCTTTGGTCCAAAAACAGTGGTCAAAGTTCTCAAAATTTAAAATTACCACTTTCCAGATTTGACAATAACACGGAATTTTTATGGCTGATGTGTCTTTTAACCATCTAAATAAAAACAAGTAAGAAAGTCGGTCAAGCCCCACTGCAATATACTCTGTTCCTGCCGTAACAGCTGAAACTGCTGCGCTGCTGCTGCATTGCGGCAGCGGCCTTTCTTTGGTTCATAACTTGAGTATAGTTCGTCCAATTTTTATCATTTATCTCATATATCATAATCTTGATTACTAAATTTAACTAGAAGGTACAACCCATCTATCTACAAAACTGTAGGAGATATGACGCTTTTTTCTAAATTGCGGGGCGAAAGAGGATATTTAAAATAAACTTGATCTGCCCGCAAGTATAAAAAGTATATGTCCGATACATGTCAAACCTCTATCTCTAACCATCTCTGAGATCTGTGCGTTCATACAGACAGACGGACATGGCTATATCGACTCGGCTGTTGATCCTTATCAAGAATATATATACTTTAGAGGGTCGAAAATGTTTCCTTGTTACTAATAGTAATCAATAGTAATCTGCCAAAGGAATGATAAAGATCGTGTCTTCAACTTGACCTTAATTATCTTCAATATTGGTGCAACGTTAATATGCTCTACCTTAATCATGATAAATACAAGTTCATGTCGATTCACCGCACTAAACCTGTTCTGAATACATACTTTATTGATCAAAGAGCTCTGGATTGTATTATATTGGAATTATTTGATCACCAGCTTTGCTTTATTGACCACATCTGTGTCATATCCAACAAATGTAAAAGTTTGATGGGTTTCATTAAGCGTTGTTCTAAGGAGTTTGACGATCCATACATAACCAGTCTTCTTTACGTGTCTCGTGGTCGCCCATCGCTAGAGCATTTCTCAAGCATTTGGTCACCTCAATATAGTTTCTATCAAGATATACTCGAGTCGGTTCAAAAGCTGTTTCTTCTCTTAGGGGCTTAACTGGGACGCTGGCCGCAGTTTGTCTCCCTATATAGATAGGATACGACCTCTGAACTTACCTACTCTTAAAGACCGTAGTCAAGCTGTAATTTTTATGCATAAGCTGGTTGTTGGTGATGTAGATTCGCCTCTCCTCCTAAGTTTTCTGAACGGGGACGTACCCTGCAGAGCAATTCGCCGTTTTCGTCCGTTGTCTTTGCAAATGTGCAGATCACATTTCATGCACAGGTCAAGATCTTTTCCGAGTTCTGTGCGATAACTGTAACGTCCTTTACCACATTTTGATGTTTCATTGCTCCCATAGTGGAGTCAATTCCCGTTATCTTTTAGCTTTTTTGTCTGCACCGAATTTGTAAATCTACGGCGCCAGCCAATCGATGTGAGTAAGGGCATATCGAAAAAAAATTCTCCTTATTTGGTCGGTGCAGTAGATACATATGTAGCGTTACATTTATTCATACACACGTTGTAACTATCACAAACAAACAGACAATTGCTTGTCTCCAAATAAACAAATTATACCGGCACAGTTTCGGTTTTGAGCTATTTTGTATACTCTGTCTGAGATCTGCAAGAGTGCCTGTTTTTTTGACTGCATTAATACACGCTTTAAAAGCGTATGCGGTGTGACCTGTGTTGCCAAATCAGCTTTTTTCCCGTCATTTCTAGCTTTTTTTAAAACCGTATTGCGGGAAAAATTTAGAAACAGCGGGAAGCGGGAATTCTGGCTTTTCTAAAAATGATTCCTGCTTTTTTCAGCAGTATTTTTATTTTGGAGTCATTTGCAAAACTTATAAGTATCATTTATTGACCCTAATTGCCACCGCTAAAGTTCTCAAAGTGCTAGCCAAGTTTACAGGTCGTTTGACAAAAATGACAAAAGTTTTCAAACAAAAAAAACAAACAAAAAGTCGTAAAGTCTGGCTGCAGAACCCGGAGTTTAAGGCTTGGTTCCGGAAGAATGAATCTGATACCTCTTGAGTTTACTGCAGTTATTGCAAACGCACAACATGACAATGTTAACTTTAACTTAAAACGAGAAGGCCAAGCTAACTTCGTCTGTGCCGAAGATTTTATACCCTTGCAAAAGCTGTTTTTGAAATGACCGAGTTTAAGAACGCTTAGATAAAAATCAAAAACTTTTGTAACTAAAATCCATTTTCCGTCAGATGAACATCTGATTTCGACCAAATTTCGCGAATCTTTATGAAAACATCAAATTAACAATCGCCAAGTTTAAGAACGATAAAATTGAAAACAAAAAAGTTTTTCTCACTAAGACTCATTTTCCGACCGATAAGTCCAATGGCAGCCTGAAGATATAGTCATCTGATTTCGACCAAATTTTTCAAATTAGTTTGAAATCGTTTAATATTAATAATCACCGACCTTAAGAACGATCTAAACATAAATAACGAGCTAAAACATAAATATCGAAATTTCCGGTCTTCTTTTGCGTTTAATCATGCAATGTTGATTGAAAATTAATAAGCCATTACAAAATTATGAAATATTTACTCATATTCCTTTGGTCCAAAAACAGTGGTCAAAGTTCTCAAAATTTAAAATTACCACTTTCCAGATTTGACAATAACACGGAATTTTTATGGCTGATGTGTCTTTTAACCATCTAAATAAAAACAAGTAAGAAAGTCGGTCAAGCCCCACTGCAATATACTCTGTTCCTGCCGTAACAGCTGAAACTGCTGCGCTGCTGCTGCATTGCGGCAGCGGCCTTTCTTTGGTTCATAACTTGAGTATAGTTCGTCCAATTTTTATCATTTATCTCATATATCATAATCTTGATTACTAAATTTAACTAGAAGGTACAACCCATCTATCTACAAAACTGTAGGAGATATGACGCTTTTTTCTAAATTGCGGGGCGAAAGAGGATATTTAAAATAAACTTGATCTGCCCGCAAGTATAAAAAGTATATGTCCGATACATGTCAAACCTCTATCTCTAACCATCTCTGAGATCTGTGCGTTCATACAGACAGACGGACATGGCTATATCGACTCGGCTGTTGATCCTTATCAAGAATATATATACTTTAGAGGGTCGAAAATGTTTCCTTGTTACTAATAGTAATCAATAGTAATCTGCCAAAGGAATGATAAAGATCGTGTCTTCAACTTGACCTTAATTATCTTCAATATTGGTGCAACGTTAATATGCTCTACCTTAATCATGATAAATACAAGTTCATGTCGATTCACCGCACTAAACCTGTTCTGAATACATACTTTATTGATCAAAGAGCTCTGGATTGTATTATATTGGAATTATTTGATCACCAGCTTTGCTTTATTGACCACATCTGTGTCATATCCAACAAATGTAAAAGTTTGATGGGTTTCATTAAGCGTTGTTCTAAGGAGTTTGACGATCCATACATAACCAGTCTTCTTTACGTGTCTCGTGGTCGCCCATCGCTAGAGCATTTCTCAAGCATTTGGTCACCTCAATATAGTTTCTATCAAGATATACTCGAGTCGGTTCAAAAGCTGTTTCTTCTCTTAGGGGCTTAACTGGGACGCTGGCCGCAGTTTGTCTCCCTATATAGATAGGATACGACCTCTGAACTTACCTACTCTTAAAGACCGTAGTCAAGCTGTAATTTTTATGCATAAGCTGGTTGTTGGTGATGTAGATTCGCCTCTCCTCCTAAGTTTTCTGAACGGGGACGTACCCTGCAGAGCAATTCGCCGTTTTCGTCCGTTGTCTTTGCAAATGTGCAGATCACATTTCATGCACAGGTCAAGATCTTTTCCGAGTTCTGTGCGATAACTGTAACGTCCTTTACCACATTTTGATGTTTCATTGCTCCCATAGTGGAGTCAATTCCCGTTATCTTTTAGCTTTTTTGTCTGCACCGAATTTGTAAATCTACGGCGCCAGCCAATCGATGTGAGTAAGGGCATATCGAAAAAAAATTCTCCTTATTTGGTCGGTGCAGTAGATACATATGTAGCGTTACATTTATTCATACACACGTTGTAACTATCACAAACAAACAGACAATTGCTTGTCTCCAAATAAACAAATTATACCGGCACAGTTTCGGTTTTGAGCTATTTTGTATACTCTGTCTGAGATCTGCAAGAGTGCCTGTTTTTTTGACTGCATTAATACACGCTTTAAAAGCGTATGCGGTGTGACCTGTGTTGCCAAATCAGCTTTTTTCCCGTCATTTCTAGCTTTTTTTAAAACCGTATTGCGGGAAAAATTTAGAAACAGCGGGAAGCGGGAATTCTGGCTTTTCTAAAAATGATTCCTGCTTTTTTCAGCAGTATTTTTATTTTGGAGTCATTTGCAAAACTTATAAGTATCATTTATTGACCCTAATTGCCACCGCTAAAGTTCTCAAAGTGCTAGCCAAGTTTACAGGTCGTTTGACAAAAATGACAAAAGTTTTCAAACAAAAAAAACAAACAAAAAGTCGTAAAGTCTGGCTGCAGAACCCGGAGTTTAAGGCTTGGTTCCGGAAGAATGAATCTGATACCTCTTGAGTTTACTGCAGTTATTGCAAACGCACAACATGACAATGTTAACTTTAACTTAAAACGAGAAGGCCAAGCTAACTTCGTCTGTGCCGAAGATTTTATACCCTTGCAAAAGCTGTTTTTGAAATGACCGAGTTTAAGAACGCTTAGATAAAAATCAAAAACTTTTGTAACTAAAATCCATTTTCCGTCAGATGAACATCTGATTTCGACCAAATTTCGCGAATCTTTATGAAAACATCAAATTAACAATCGCCAAGTTTAAGAACGATAAAATTGAAAACAAAAAAGTTTTTCTCACTAAGACTCATTTTCCGACCGATAAGTCCAATGGCAGCCTGAAGATATAGTCATCTGATTTCGACCAAATTTTTCAAATTAGTTTGAAATCGTTTAATATTAATAATCACCGACCTTAAGAACGATTTAATTGAAAAAAAATATTTTTTTTCACATGACCCATTTTCCGACCGATCGGTCCTATGGCAGCTATAAGATATAGTCATCCGATTTTGACCAAAGTTTGCAAATCTGTTTATAAGCATATAATATTGATAAGGGACGAGTTTAAGGACGCTAACATTGGAAACAAAAAAGTTTTTCTCACTAAGACCCATTTTTCGACCTATGGTTCCTATGGCAGCTATAAGATATAGTCATCCGATTTTGACCAAAGTTTGCAAATCTGTTTATAAGCATATAATATTATTAATGACCGAGTTTAATCACGTTAACATTGAACACAAAAAAGTTTTTCTCACTAAAACCCATTTTTCGACCGATGGTTCCTATGGCAGCTATAAGATATAGTGATCCGATCCGGTCGGTTTCGACATATTAGCAGCATGCAGTAAAAAGAAGACTCTGTGCAAAATTTCAGCTCGATAGCTTTAAAACTGAGAGACTAGTTTGCGTAGAAACAGACGGACAGACAGACAGACAGACGGACAGACAGACAGACGGACGGACAAAGCTCAATGAACTCAGCTTGTCCCCCTGATCAAGAATATATATAGTGTATGGGGTCGGAAATGAATATTTCTATGCGTTGCAAATTTCTGGGCATAATTATAATACCCTTTGCAAGGGTATAAAAATGGATTATTTCATCAGATACTAATATTAATATAATAGAAGTAGACGATTTTGAGAAATTTGATTCAAAGACTTATGAATAGCGAATTGGAGAAATCTATTCGAGTCTGCTGCATAAATTTCTAAGTCGATTTTATAAAGCAACTGAAGCGCAGGCACTGATCTACTTTTTGGATTTTCACAAAATTCATTGTATTAATGCTGCCTTTTCACATTTTTATATATCTCTAAATAGTCGGTTGTCAAACGTCTCTAAAGAGAATCTCTACCTGTCAAATCACATCAAAGAATGCTTTATTTTCTAAATACTTAGAGATATTTGATATGCTATTAAACTATCGTCAGAGAGTCCCTTTAGAGATGTATGACAAGTGTAAAGGCAGCTTAAGCAATTTAACTGATTTCAGTTTGCCTGACAATATAAGCATTCTTCAACAAATTTACATATTTTCGGTTGACAACATTTTAAGACCAAAAAAAAAACAAGCATTGTCACCATTTTGGAAGTATTTTTCGTAGAAGATATTGAAAAAATAAAGGGTCAAGGATATTATATGCATTTAGTGAAATGGAAGAGCGACGATGAAACTTATGTTTTAGAGTAAAGTAATCTCTTCCAAGGACTCTGGAGGTAATCAAAGACTTTTTGCGTTAGCCTCGTTTGCGATTCAGATGTTGTTCTTGTCATGGTCCAACGTTGAAGTTAAGCGTGTCTTCAGTCAGGTTAATATTGTAAGATCAAAGCTGAAAAATCTTATGGAGGTGCGCACGTTCAACTCAATATTATATATAAGATACTAGCGTGTAAGCGGAGCAAAGAAATAGACAACCGTACGCGACGACAGCTCAGCTCATTATCGTTCTCGTTATCGCTATCGCTATCGTGATCGTGATCGTGATCGTGATCGTGATCGTTATCGTTATCGTTATCGTTATCGTTATCGTTATCGTTATCGTTATCGTTATCGTTATCGTTATCGTTATCGTTATCGTTATCGTTATCGTTATCGTTATCGTTATCGTTATCGTTATCGTTATCGTTATCGTTATCGTTATCGTTATCGTTATCGTTATCGTTATCGTTATCGTTATCGTTATCGTTATCGTTATCGTTATCGTTATCGTTATCGTTATCGTTATCGTTATCGTTATCGTTATCGTTATCGTTATCGTTATCGTTATCGTTATCGTTATCGTTATCGTTATCGTTATCGTTATCGTTATCGTTATCGTTATCGTTATCGTTATCGTTATCGTTATCGTTATCGTTATCGTTATCGTTATCGTTATCGTTATCGTTATCGTTATCGTTATCGTTATCGTTATCGTTATCGTTATCGTTATCGTTATCGTTATCGTTATCGTTATCGTTATCGTTATCGTTATCGTTATTATCCAAGAGCGAAATTCTTGATTCAAGAGTGAATTTTTTATCCCGACATTCCTGATTCAAGAGTTTCAGCTCTTGATCCAAGTATGAATAATTATTGATTCAAGAGTTTCAGTACTTGATCCAAGAACGAATAATTCTCAATATAAAAAAATTAAAAAGAATATTTGGGGTGTGTGGGAGGTGGGAGAGACACGACCGACCCGACCCGACCCCAACCGACGTGGTGGGTCCCGTCTCGTCTACCTGACGTGGTGGGTCCCGTCTCGTCTACCTCCCCCGTCCCACTCACCATTATCAACCATACCAACCCCAACACCACCCCACCCCCACCCACCCACCAAACTTTGTTTTAAGTTGTGATTGATTTTGAGATAACCACATAGATATTTTTTTTTTTTACTTACTTTTCTGGGACTTGAACTCGGTACCTCGAAAGACTGAAACATACACAGGCGACGGGCATTTTAACGAGCTCAGCTAACCTTCGTAAGGTAAAAGGCGCGACGAAATCACACTTATAAATAGACGCAGTTGCCTTTATAACACAACAACAAACTGCGCATGCGCCCTCACTCTCTGCGAGAGCGACTCCAACGCTACTCTCTCAAAGTTAAGTTGCCCTCACCCCCCTTGCCTATAAAAAACAAAATTGAGAACGTTTAGAACGAATTTATCTCGATTCCAAGAGCAAAATTCTTGAAAATTCAAGAGCGACTAATTTTTTTTTCAAGAGCGTTCGTACTCAAATTATTCGTTCTAGTTTTTTCTTAGTGTAAAACCCTTCAATATACTGGACCTTGTTGCCTAGTGTTATTAAAATGTTTCTCATAAGCCATCTCTCTTTTTTAATATAACAAGAGTTTCGAAAATGTCGTCACCTATTCTATTTCTTTTTGATGTATGTATTTGGCCACTTCTGCTAAAAAATTTTCCAATAGGGGCAGAGCTAGGCAAAATGGTATTAAACATATAAAAATCATTGCAATTATTTTTATACTTAAGTATAGATTCACAAGATTTGCTATATATTCGGCAAGATAAGTTAAGACTTCCAATTCAATATTATAATTTTAATAACAATTCTCAGTTTGATCCAATCTTTCATTACTGGTATCGTAAATGTCTTCAGAATCCTTTGTATTTAAACTCTAATTGACAACAGTTTTCAAATTTTTCGTAATTGAAGTCAAGTTTTCAATAAAAGAAAATCGCTTATAGCTCTCTTTTTAAGAGCATCTGTAAGTTGATCACAATATTTAAAATTATTCAAGCATTGAAGTCAGAAAAATCCTAAATTACAACGGGATTTGCTCGCAAAGTTGAGCGTTAAAAATAAGTATCGTCTTGTAGCACTGGGCTATAGCCGAATAAATAAATTAAATTGAAGATGCCTTATCGAAAATATCAGTAACATTATTTAATTCATGCAAAAAATAAGTTTTTGTATTCGCAAATAACGGTTTTTTAAAATTGCACAAACACTTTTTCAACTGTGTTTTAATTACGAAATTCGTTGAATATTCATACAAACTGTTCCATCTGCTGCTGTTACCGTTCTCAACTTCATCTGCTGCTGTTGTGGATCTGCTAACAGCATTCCAAGTTGCCGTTGCTTCCCCTAAGGAAGAATTGTACAACCGCTTAAATAATGTGTTTGGTAGAGTAAGTTCAAAGCGTGTGATGCGCATCTAAAGTGCCTTGGAAAAATAATTTCAGCATCAGCTGAACTATTCCGCTCTCACATTTAGGACAAAAAAGATCAAATAAAAATTTGGAAAGGCTCCATTGCAATGAAAAATGATCCCTAAAAAATGTCAAAAAAGTTCCGGGAATTATTGGTATTTAGTTACACTTAAAAATTATCCATAACAAAATTCATTTTTATAACCAGTTTTTCACAACCAGTTTTCCAGCTATTCTATGTTGGTCTGGGGGTAGCTTTTACATTATTGCTCAATCAAAATAAAAGTTAATATTGTGGGTTCAAAAGGGTTTTTTTTTTTCATACTTATCATCATCTTTCCCATCATCTTTATTGCTATGATCGTCTATTATTGCAATTCACTTGGTTATAAAAATTAAAAATTAAATTTCTACTAGAATTTTTTTAGTTTAGTTTGGAATGCTGATTTAAAAGTACAAATTTTTTTGGTTGGCACTATTACATCTTAAGCTATAAACCAATTGAGAAACGTTAGATAGAGATCATATATTTTTTTTACCAATACCTTATTTTCTTCGTATATTTCCTTTCTTCTTTTTTTCCATGCTTTTAAAAAAGGAAAATTCGTGCGATTTCGAAGAATTGGACACTCACTTTCTCCCTTTCTCCCTCTCTGCGTTTTATACCAGCCCTAAATATGTCGGCGACCACTGATTGACCTGTCATGTTTGTTAACATTTTTGTATGCATGATCAAACATGCGAAGCTCTCTGCATCAAGCCCTTTGCACCAAGTCGCACTAGCCACTGCTTTTGGGAACAGTGACTGACGCGATACAAATAATGGAAGAAATCCACAAAATAATTTTTATTGTGAATCCTACGGCGGTCTATAAGGAACCATAGGGAATCCTCCCTTATTCCAGCTATGCTTAATGTGGGCAAATGGTACATAAGGTCATCGATCTGACCAAGCCAACCCCACCCGCCACCGCGGCGTACCTAAAAGAAGGGGCTCTGGTGGCCAAAAAGGAGCGGCATGGCAAAAAAAAGCCCATGAAGCGTCTGACTGAAAATAATAATTGCGGACCATACCTCGGTATTCGCATGCTTATTTAACAAGTGCATGCAGCAGCGCCACTTCCCAGACGTTTGGAAGCTGCAGAAGCTGGTCCTGATTCCAAAGAGCACTGCTCCCTCAGAGTAACCTTCCGCCTGCAGACCTCTATGCATGCTCAATGTCTTTAAGCGCATTCTGTGCAACCGTTTGGAGGCAGAGTTGGAAGAAAGGCAGAGTTGGCTGTCCGAGCTACAGTTCGGGTTTCGCAGGAACCGCAGCACAGTGGATGCTATCGGAACTCTGACCGGCATTGCAAATAGTGCCACGGCGGGCACCCGATGGAAAGGGGTGGGAAAAAGTACTGCCAGTTGGTGACGTTAGACGTGCGTAACGCATTCAACACGACTTACTGGACAAGCATTGTAAATGCCTTGAACCACCTTGGGATGTCGGAGTACCTGACCAACACAATATGCTGCTACTTCGAGAACCAAATACTTATGTATGACACATCAACTGGTCGCCGCCAACAGGTCGTCACTGGCGGAGTACCACAGGGCTCAGTGTTTGGACCTATGCTGTGGAACGTCATGTATGACGCAATACTGCGGCTCACAACACCTCCAGAGAACACTATCATTGGCTTCGCAGATGACATTGCGATAGTTTCTGTCGCTAAAGAGCTCATGGATGCAGAACAAAAAGCAAACACAACAATTGTTCAGGTCCTCGAGTGGCTAGCGACGAACTCGCTCTACCTCTCAGCTCATAAAACGGAAGCAGTGCTTATAAGCAGCTGGAAAATTGTGGAGGTTGCTACAATACACGTTGATGGCTGTATTATAAGGTCGAAGCCCGCACTAAAATATCTGGGTATGATGGTAGACCACAGGCTAACATTCAAGCACCACCTCCAATACACTGCCGATAAAGCTGCGAAAGCAGTCACAGAGCTGACCGGGATGATAACCAACATCGGAGGGCCACGGCAACACAGCAAAGGACTAATAATTAGCGTAGTAAGGTCCATCGTCCTATACGCGGCTGCGATATGGGCACCAGCAATGGCGTGTGAGTTCTACAGCCGAGGATGTAGATCGGCATACCGCCTTCCGGACCGTATCCGAAAACGCTGCCCTTGTTCTGGCTGGGATGGTCCCACTTGACCTGCTAGCGGCGGAGTGCGCGAGCCAACAACTGCCAGCTGACCGCAGAGCTGCGTCGTTGGCCAAATGGCAGGACAGATGGAGGACTGCCCCCAACTCCAGATGGACAAGACGACTGATCCCGGACATTAGGCGGTGGGTGAGCAGGACGCACGGTCAAACCGACTTATATTTGAAGTGACAGGACACGGATGCTTTAAGTCATATTTATATGATTTTAAGCATGAGACTGATCCGTTGTTTTTTGTCTGTCCTAGATTCTCTGCTGATCGGGAAGAGCTAAGCCTAGGCATTGGGAGGCCATTCACAGTCACTGACTTAATGGACATCCTATTAAGCTCGCAAAACAATTGGGATGCAATAAGCATCGTGGCTGCAGAGGGCATCCAATCCTTGCGTCGCGCTGAAAGATTGCGCAATCTGAATTCAATCACTAGTCGAGGCTTTCATGCCATCTCCCCCTCGCGAAGTAATACCTAGCGGTGGTCCCGCGAGAAAGGAACGGAGAAATGGGGTGGTTTTAGTGGGTGAGGTAAGACAACAGACAAGTCGATATAGCCATGTCCGTCTGTATGAACACACAGATCTCAGAGATGATAAAAGATTGAGGATTGACATATATGGGACATATACTTCTTATACTTGCAGGCAGATCAAGTTTATTTCAATTTTTTGCCACACTCCCTGTAGCTCCCGCAATTTGGACGTCATATCCACTGTTTCGTATATAGATGTTTCTCGCCTTCTAGAGATATTTTCTCAAACCAAGTACAAGACGGATTGATTTGAGTTCGGAATTTTCAATCCCGGAATTCTTGTCTTGATCCCGACTTTAGCTCACACTGGATTGATTTTATCTTGTTATTCGAGCTCGATTTGATGCCTCAGTGGGATCCAATCAAGAAGGTCCAATAATGATTTGAGCTCCATATTCGTACTTGATTTGATCTCGAAGTGAATAGAAAACGATACTCGAACTACATCCAATCCGAAAAATGATTGCATAAAAAATGACATGAGATTGACTTTAGCTCGATGTTTAAACTCATTTTGACCCCAAAGAAGCAACTCACAAGAACTCAATGCTTCTTTTTTAACGACCTTTTTGATTATCAAACCAGCAAGTTTTAGCCGGCTCGAGGTCATTAGTTCGCACACAACAGGACACAAACAACTTTTCAACGAAGGCTGGTCGCTATTGAAGTCTCTTCAATAGACTTATAAACTGCAATACAGCAGCTACCTCCCTATGCTGGAAGTGCTATAACTGGTAGGGAATTCCAAGGCAACAATTAGCGCAAAAAACCCACACCACCAATGCTGTGCTGACAGAAAAATTTGTATTTGAGTGTGTGTAACCATTTAGCCTGTGAAAGCTTTTTACTCTCAATTTCGAAATTGCTCTCAGTTTCTTATCGCTCTTTCGCTTTGACAGTGGAATTCCGTACTTACTTCAGTATCGAGTCAGGATCATTTGATTTTCAAGTAGGATCCGTACCTGAAATGAGCGTTTTCAGATTGATCCAAGCCTTTAAGGATTGTTCCAATCCTTTCGTGCTGGATTCAATTGAATCTAGTACGACTCGTACTTGGAATTTCAATCCGAAGGTCGAGATCAAATCAGTTTTTTTGGATTTGATTTCAGCTCGTCTTTTTTTATACCCTTGTAGAGGGTATATTAAAATTGTCCAGATGTTTGCAGCGCATAGAAGGAAACTTCTTCTACCACACAAAGTATATATATTCTTGATCAGCATGACGAGCTGAGTTGATATCGCCATGTCCGTCGGTCCGTCCGTCTGTTTCCATGCTATCTCCTCAGTCAGTTTTACAGCTATCTTAACCAAACTTTGCACGAAGCCTTTTGGTACAAATACGCTGCACATTTGTCGCAATCGGCAGGATCGGATGACTATATCATATAGCTGCTATAGGAACTATCGGTCGAAAAGTAGTAAAGTAGGAAAACTTTTTTGTCTTCAACGCAAACGTGCCCAAACCTCGTATTTTCTACGCTTTCACATTATTCTACTATATATAGTATAGCTGCCATACAAAAGATATATCTGAATAAAAGTTTTAGTAGGTAAATCCTTTTTGTTTTTATTGCTATCGCTCCCAAACTTGTTACTGATTAATATTATAAGCTACCATGCAATTCTGCCAAGTATGATCCAAATCGGATGTATATAGCATAAAGCTGCCATAGGAACTATCGGTCGAAAAAGAAGTTCTAGTAAGAAAAACTTTTTTGTTTTCCATGGTAGCGTCAGTATACCTTCCACCCAATTTGGGGAGTTTGGTCAAAATCTGATGAATTTATCGTATAGCTGCCATTTAACAAACTTGCAAAGTAGTGGCGCCATCAAGCTGCAAGGGTATATAAACTTCGGTCGAGCCGAAGTTAGCTTTCTTCTATTTTTGGAATTTAGTTATCAGGCATGTTCTCAATTCCACTTCCACGGCAACTTTTCGAAAGTGGAATTGATTCGTGTTCTCGCAACACCAAAACGAAAAGATTTATCGTTTTGAAAAGTAATGCTTGTTGGTTGGTAGAATGAAAAGTAATTGCCAAAATTCTTACAGTTGCTTGATGTACATAAAGTGAATTTTCCTTAGTTCAGTGATGAGTTTATAAATGGTTAGATCAATTAAATTTGCATTTAAGTCTTTAATTAATTTACAAAGAATTTTTTGTTAAATGTGTATAGATTTTTCCTGTGCTAATTAAAACGAAAAAGAGCTCCTCTCTCATTTTCGATTGTTCTATTTTCCATCGTTTCGCTTGGATTTGTGGCTTCTCTCTTATGTATTGGACCAGTGGTTTGTAAAAAGTAAAAATAGAGCCATTTTATTCGGAATTGAGAACACGAAAACCAAACCGAAGCGGAATTGCGTTCGATTTACTTTTCAAAAAGTAGTGGATATGGGAACATGCCTGTATGGCTTTACTTTTGACGTGGCAATGTGTTTTTGAGTCTCCGACTGGTTGACGACAGTCAACACGATTAATAATTGTCAGAAAATATTGTAGCCGGGACAAATTTCAGTCTCGGCTGCTGACTGAAAACTGTAATAAATGACAGCAAAAGAGAATAAGGGAGAAAGGGAGGGAGTGAAACTGTCCACATTACTAATCTGCTACACAAACTAAGACTGAGTGTATTTGCTTACCATTATGAACTGCCAAAATCGTCCTTCGTTCTCCACCCAGCAATGATACTCAAATTAATATACCCAATGTGTTGCACAGTCATAAATTTTAGGGCCAAGACAGCAAATACTGACTGCTACACCTTTGCTGGTGTTTGGTCTGTTGTCTAGCCTGGCACCTTCACCTTGTGAACAAGATAATTATGGCAACAACTATGACAACGACCTTACAGTTAATGTTTGGTGCCTTCTCGCAAAAGTAAATTTACGTTTTGTCATACAATTTTGACAGTTGCACGAAATGTTGACACTCTTTTGAGATATGCAACGAGCTTAGCAGTTTATTGTGGGGACTTTGTGAGATTTCTGTGGAGTTTCTGGCTAACGCAGGAGATTCGCTATAGCGGCAAGTGGGTATTTAAAAAAAAACAATTGTTTATATTCCCTTGCAGCTGGTATAACTTACCTATGTATATAAAAACGAGAAAGACAATCTAACTTCGTCTGGGCCGAAGTTTTTTTTACCCTTGCAAATAATGATTTTGCAATGTCAGAGTTTAAGAACGCTTACATAAAAAATAAAAATGTTTCTAACTAAAACCCATTTTCCGACAGATAAACATCTGATTTCGATTAAAATTCGAGGATCTTTTTGAAAACATATCAAATTAACAATCGCCGACTTTGAGAATGATAAAATTGAAAACAAAAAAGTTTATCTCACTAAGACTTATTTTCCGACCGATCGGTCCAATGCCAGCCTTAAGATATAGTCATCCGACTTAGACCAAAATTTGGCGAATCTATTTGAAAGCATATAAAATTAGTAATCAGCGAGTTTTAGGACGCTTACATTAAGAAAAAAAATAAATTTTCTTACTAAGACCGATTTTCGACCATAAGATATAGTCACCCGATGTTGATCAACTTTTTTAAATTAGCTTAAAAGGGTTTAATATAAGGTTGTCAAAAAAGTCTTGCGGTATTTCCGCAAGCTTGTCTTTGCAAGCGCGTAGTTCTAGTTGTATTCGTCGCATCGGTTCACGCTAGAGCTTTTTGGAAAGCTCTTTTCACGCGCTAACACGTGTTTGATTAATTGTTGTTTGTTTTTAGTCGTTCGTGAGTTATAGCGTCGCAAACATGGAGCAAAATAAAGAGAAAATACGGCATATTTTACAGTACTACTACGATAAAGGCAAAAATGCATCTCATGCTGCCAATAAAATTTGTGCAGTTTATGGACCCGATACTGTTTCCATTTCCACCGCACAACGATGGTTTCAACGTTTTCGTTCTGGTGCAGAGGTGATCGAAGATGCGCCACGGTCCGGAAGGCCTGTCGTCGAAAACTGCGATAAAATCGCTGAATTGATCGAAAGAGACCGGCATAGTAGCAGCCGTAGCATCGGCCAAGAGCTGGGCATGAGTCATCAAACCGTTATAAACCATTTGAAGAAGCTTGGATTCAAAAAGAAGCTCGATGTATGGGTGCCACACGACTTGACGCAAAGAAACATTTTTGCCCGTATGGATGCATGCGAATCGCTTCTGAATCGCAACAAAATCGACCCGTTTTTGAAGCGGATGGTGACTGGCGATTAAAAGTGGGTCACTTACGACAACGTGAAGTGCAAACGGTCGTGGTCGAAAAGCGGTGAAGCTGCCCAGACGGTGGCCAAGCCTGGATTGACGGCCAGGAAGGTTCTTCTGTGTGTTTGGTGGGATTGGCAGGGAATCATCCACTATGAGCTGCTCCCCTATGGCCAAACGCTCAATTCGGACCTGTACTGCCAACAACTGGACCGCTTGAGTGCAGCACTCATGCAGAAGAGGCCATCTTTGATCAACAGAGGCCGAATTGTCTTCCATCAGGACAACGCCAGGCCACACACATCTTTGGTGACGCGCCAGAAGCTCCGGGAGCTCGGATGGGAGGTTCTTTTGCATCCACCGTATAGTCCGGATCTCGCACCAAGTGATTGCCACCTATTTCTGTCCATGGCGAACGAGCTTGGTAGTCGGAAGTTGGCCACAAGAGAGTCCTGTGAAAATTGGCTCTCCGAGTTTTTTGCCAATAGGGAAGCGAGCTTCTATAAGAGGGGCATTATGAAGTTGGCATCTCGTTGGGAACTCGTCATCGGATAAAACGGCGCATATTTGACTTAAATCGCATTATTATAACCAATTTTATGAACAATTGAAAATTCAATAAAAATACCGCAATATTTTTTTGACAACCTTATATTAAAAATCACCGACCTTAAGAACGATTTACTTCAAACCAAAAAAGTTTTTTTCACCAAGCATAAGTGAACCAAACCAAATTGCGTAAAACTTTTTAGGTTCTTTTCTGTTTTTTTGGTTCCAAGAATATCGGTTCTTAAATACCGGTAAACAAGGGAAAGAGGATCATTGGACGGATAGCCCAACCACCTAGCAGCAGCCAAAAGCAACAGAATTAATTACAACAAATTGGTAAGCAAACCACTTCAAATAAAACGAGAGCGTATGTTAAAGTCGGCTCTAACTGACTTCGAATTACCCGTTACTCATGGAAAGAAACGATTAATAGCCATCCTGTGTGTCTGAGGCGGGACTGCCGAAAGTATGCAACATTTTTTTAACTCGGCTATTTATCATCCGATCTTGATGAAAATTTCAGGGCTTATTATTTCAAATTTTTGCCACTCCTACCCCCGCCCCCACAAAAAAAATGTTGAATAACCACCACAATTTTAAAGACATCAATCTCTAATTTAAAACTTACATTTATATTCGCAATATCTATAAACCCTAAAATGTTCATCAAGATCGGATGATAAATAGCCGAGTTAAAAAATGTTCCATATTTTTCGGCTGTCCCACCTCAGGCATACAGGAAGGCTATTAAACATTTCTTTCCATGAGTAACGGGTATATCGAAGTCGGTTAGAGCCGACTTTAGCTTACGCTCTCGTTCAAGTTTGTTTCATATTTGGAAAATTCCCCCTTCGCCTCCTTTTAACAGCTCTAAACTGTCAGGGACACAACTTGTGATTTAGAAACTTGTGACTTAATATATTATATATTAATAGCCCATTCCATTGGCTTAATTTCTTATCAAATTGTAATTTTTTGACATTCACAATGCTACCTTGACGAAAACAGCTGATTGGTTTGTTTTGATATGAATTTGTCAGAAAGTGTTGCAATTGTTTAAACAATTTTATTAAAATGAATGCTGCGTTGATCGCAATTATAAATAAGCAAGCTAAGCGAATGCGCCTTCAATTGCTTGAGTGGGAGGATGATTTTGACGTGCAGAGTTTGCTGAAGACGACATCATGCCGCCAGCACAAAAAATACCACGCAAATACCACGAGAGGGATGTACCCGAGAAGTCTGAGTAGTTTTTTAAGGAAAGCCTACGCCTTGAGAGGAGTCATTTTAATGTGCACGTGAATAGTCTGCAATGTCTGGCAAAGAAAGACACGATCTTTAGGAAAGCTATTTCTGTGGACAAGCGAAGTGCCCTTGCTATGTACACGCTTGGGTCGTCTGCAGAGTATCGCACAGTGGGCATGCTGTTTGGCGTTTCTGTCGCAATGGTTTGCAAAATCCTGCACGACTTCTGTAGAGCGGTAATAAGGATTCTAGCACCAGAGTACTTGCCGCGAGAATTTATAACTCAGGAAAAGGTTGAGGAATGTGTCCTATGGTTTTAAGCCCTTGGGTTTCCTCAGTGCTTCGGTGCCATTGATAAACATATTTGTTCATATTGTCTTACAATGACTAATACATTTTTCCGTTGATGGAAGCCACATCGAGATCCATCCAACGACATCTGAGGCTGTCGATTATTATAATTACAAGGGATGGTATTCAACTTTACTATTTGCATTGGTGGATTATCGGGAATATATATGTGACTTATTAAAATTATATATTTAATATGCTGCAATATTTTATGCTCTGTACCTTCCCCTTCAGCTACAGATTTCTCTATGTCAATGTGGGTTGCCCAGGTCGTTGCTACGACTCCCAGTTCTACGAAGATAGCGCCCTCAAAAATATGGTAGACAATTTATGTTATTTTAAAGCGAAATTCGAAGCGCATTGAAGGAGTTAATGTGCCTGTGGTTCTTTTGGGGGACTTGGCGTTAAGATTTTCGGCAAGCCTAATAAAGCCATACCCTTTCTGCGTTTCAGCACAGGAGGATTCAAAAACCTTTAACTACGGCCTGTCCAAGGCGAAAGAGTAGTGGAAAATGCTTTTGGACAATTAAAGGTCCGCTTTCGCAGAATAGGCGAGGGATTGGACAATCGGTGGGATAAAACCTCATACATAATAATGGCCTGTTGTATTTTACATAATTTATTGAACTGCCGAAATTGTACCATTTTGGAGACTTGGGTAGAACTGGAAAATGCACGAGCACAACCCTGACATTCAAATGTCGCCCATGATTTTGAGAATACTCCAGAATTAATAAGACGCGCCATAACATCTTATCTTAAGTCCCAACAATTACACAATTAAAATAAACTCAATTAGAATAAATCTTAAATATGACTATTTCTTTTATTTATATATTATATTATATGTGAGCGGATTGGACTAATCTGCTCTGTTTATTTACGGTTCTTATGGAAAATATATAATTAGATTTACAGTTAATAGTAATAAGTGATTAAAATAGTTCAGCTTTAGATTTAACACACGGCGTTATAATTGTTTTATGTTCGGCTGCGGCTTCTCGACTCTTCTGCTCGACTGCTGTTTTCCTTCTTCTTGTCCCGGCTGCTTCTCTGCTGTGTTTCGGCTGTTTATCTGCTGTCTTCTGTACTGCTGCAAGTCTGCTGTTTCTGCTGCCCAAACTGCTGTATATCTGCTGCATGAACCTTTACCCCTTTTTACATTCGGCCATTCCTGCCTCGTCGTTATCCACTGCATATCTCCATCATTTCATATTATCGCAACTTGTGGAAGTATTCACAGGACCCTCTACGTCGGCTGCCTTTCGTACATCATAACGTCCATTCCTCTTAATTTTTGTGATCTCGTATGGCCCCAAATATTCGCTGGCCAGCTTTTTTCCAGCTATAAATTGAGTTCTTCGAATCGCCACCAAGCCTCCAACTGTATAATCTATTTCGTCCTTCCTCTTCTTATCGTACTGCTTCTTATAAGACTCCTGCGCTCGCTGTATTTCAACTTTTGCCGCTTGCCTCATCGAATTTCTTTCTTCGTCAAAGTTCTCCAACATTTCTTCTTCATGCATCTGTTTTATGCGATCACTGAGTTTGTTTATCATTCTCACTCCAAACATTAACTCGAACGGCGACCTTTTTGTTGAAACATGCACATGTGAGTTAACTGCTTTCTGCACGTCTGCAACTACCTTATACCATTTGGATGGATCTTCAGCTGACAATTTCGATATGATTGATAAAATTGTACGGTTGACCCTCTCCACCTGACCGTTGCCTCTTGGTACGCCAGTGGTGCTCCACACATGTTCTATCCCGTTTTCTTTTGTGTATTCTGCAAACAAGTTGGTAAACGCGGATCCCCTATCCGAAACTATCCGCACCGGATTTCCAAAAACTTCCGACCAGATTTCGATTTTCCTCAACGTCTCCTCGCAGCTGGTTGTTTTAGTAGGAAAAAGCCACACGAATTTCGAAAAACCGTCAACCACTGCAAATACATATTTGTATATCTTCGACGTTGCATCCATAGGACCTAAATGGTCAACATGCAGCATATGAAGCGGCTTATCTCCCTTGTCCACATAATTTAGGAATCCCTCCTTTTTTTCCAACTTCTTGTTGTATATGATGCATTTAACACAATTTTTGACAACTTTTGCGACTTTCTGCTCCAAATGAGGAATCCAATAGTTTTGCCGAACCGCATGCATCGTTTTTTGAACTGCAAAGTGACCTGCATTGTGAGCGTCTACAACTATTTCCTTTTCCAATTGCTTAGGGACCACCAAAAGGTCATTGCTATCCACTTCCTTGTAGACTAGCCCACCTTTCATCTTATATGAGTCAAACGGACGATTTTCCAGCACCTCTGCGATTTCTCTTACCATCATTGGTTTGTGCATTTTTGATCCGTGCCGTTATCTCTGAAGAAGCCAGCATAACATAACTTGGATATCTACTGAGACAGTCCACATGCTTAAGACGTTCGCCAGAACGCCAGAAGGACTTCAAAATCGAAGTCCTGAAGATAAACGATCCACTTTGTAACTTCCCTCGGAACATCTGTCTTCTTTAGCGTTTATTTTTCCACTTCTATCTCCTCTGCGATGGCAAGACGGCTTGGTGCCTGCCGAGATGGGGCTATTGACTGATTGGTACTTCTTCTACTGCTTCAGCACATTCGTAGTTATCGATCAGCGATTGAACCTCTTTCATAAACTGTGGGGGAACATCCATATCAGCGTTTGAATTTATGACATTGTAAATACTTATCTGGTTAAAGTCCTCACAAGTTTCCTCCAGCAGGGAGGAAAACTTGTATCCTTCAGCCGACGACGTAAAGTTGAATTTGGCCAAAAAGTCATAGCCCAGCAGTGCGTCAAATGCAATGTCTTTATCAGCAACAACAATGATTTTATGAGTCGTTTTCTCCTCATCAACTTCAATTTCTGCTTCAAAACAGCCAAGAGGGCGAGTGACCTTGTTGCCCAATCCACGTAGTGTTGAAATATATCTTTCCAGCTTGATATTTGACATTTTAATGAAGATGCATCTCTTTAGTATTGTGACGTCTGCTCCAGTATCCCCACCAGACACTCTACTTCCACGCCATTCAACTTCACTGTCTTCATGCGGTTAGTGCTACGAATCACATTGACTTCTGACGACGATTTTTCGACATGTGTCCCACTTTGTTGCAACGGAAACATTTTGTATCAGCAAATGCTCTGCAGATCCACAATTGAAGCAGTGCATTTTCCTGTTTCCGGCATCCTGCACTTTTTTCTGACTCGGCTGAGCCATCATCTTGTTGTTCTCAGCAACCCGTTCAAAATTGTCATACTGATCATGCAACTCCCTGTACGATTTGCAGCTATACAGTGAGTATTTAAAATCGCTTTTCAGCTGTAGCCCATCTACAATGTATCGTATAACTGACTGTGCATCCACGTTACCAACTGAAGCCAACTTTTTCATCTGCAATAGGTACTCATGAAACGATTCTTGCTTCGCTTCTTACGTGCACGTAGCTCTTCGTGCACATCCGCACTACACCTGTTTACACAGCTGAACTCATCCTGCAACAGCGCCTTTAGCTCTGAATATTCACGGACACAGGTAGATTCCAAGAACAACTTTGCCGTGTTGGTCATCTTAGCACGGGCTTGAACATACTTCTGTTTAATATCTAGTCCGTATGCATCAGCGTTCAATTCAAAATTTTCGAACCAATGCTTTACTGGAATGGTCTCTCCGTCAAATTCTGGAATAATTTTCTCAAAGTTTTCGGCCGCGATCATGCAATTGTTTTTGCTCTGCTTATCAACTTCAACTTTTAGAGTCAGCAGCTGAACTAGTTCCTTCAGCGTTTTTGTGTTTTCAGCTATCGAACCACTATCGATAACTGCGCCAGCCTGCGATGTTGAAGTCGCCGCATTTTCTTCTTTCTTCTTTGCTATTGTTCCGCTTTTTGCCTGTACTTCTTCGAGTTTCAGCAAGTCTTCGTTGTCCCTCTCGATTACCATCTGTTTGTTGTATGCTTGTGTTGCTGCTCTCGTTTTATACAGTCGTCTCCCTTCCACTTTAGGTTTTGTTGTTTTGCACGTATTCACTTTTGCATTTCCCGTTGACTTTGCGTTTGATTTTTTATGTACATACGTATTTCACCACGACGGCTTTTGTTGCATCATCTCGGTGTATGCCACCTAGATTAAGCAAGTTCTGCTTACACTTTGTCTGCGTTAAGCCTTGTCAATTTTAGAGTCACTTTTCTGCTTGATTTTTATACAGTTGGTTCCCTTGCCTTTGAGTTCAGCTCTGAAAAATTTTTATAAGAATTTGTTCGTAATTATAATTGAAAATTCTTACTTGTATTTGCGAGTCAAATAGTCAATTTTTGACCGCACATCTTTCCAGGCTATGGGAAATCCTGCTTGGGCTAGCTTTTCGGCCATTCGTTCAAATACATGGGAGTTTTTATACTCTGTACCGAAGGTACATAGAGTATATTAAGTTTGTGCAAATGTATGTAACAGGGAGAAGGAATCGTTTCCGACCCTATAAAGTATATATATTCTTGATCAGCATCAACAGCCGAGTCGATATAGCCATGTCCGTCTGTCCGTCTGTCTGTCTGTCCGTCCGTATGAACGAAGAGATCTTAGAGATGGTAAGAGATAGAGGTTTGACATGTATGGGGCATATATTTCTTATACTTGCAGGCAGATCAAGTTTATTTTCAATTTTTGCCACGCCCCCTCCCGCCCTCGCAATTTGGAAAAAACGTCATATCTCCTACAGTTTTGAAGATAGATCGTTCGTACCTTCTAGAGATACCTTGTAAACAAAATTATTTATCGATTTGCCGAAGGAATGATAAAGATCGGATGAACGATACTCAAGTTATGAGCAAAAAACGGCGAAGTAAACACCCAACACCACCCCACCCACCACCACAGCATTCTATTGAACGGCTATCTTAGTGTGTGAGAGAGGGAGAGAGAGAGAGAGTGAAACTTAGAGATGAGCGCGTATAACTCGTGAGCAAATGCGAGCTGCGACGTTAAGGGTACAGAGTATATTATAGTCGGGCTTGACCGACTTTCTTTCTTGTTTTTTACGGACCTAGTGGCACCCAGATTCTCCTCCCACAAATCCATGACCATGACCTGTTGGTTTTCACCCCAAGGGGTATGTATTTTGGTATATATTATTCTTTTGGCTCATCTATAAATACAATTATATTATACTTATAAATATTTTTAAATTTAATTAATAATTTTACTTACCTCGGCTGGTTGTTAGCGCTGACACTTTGCTTATTAGTGATTACACTTATGTCTCCGTAACAATATCAATAAAAATCCATAATTAAATACAAAAATACCAAATTCTTTCCGGGCGAATGTCATCATTTATGAGAAATGAAGGAAATGAAAGGCAAAATGCAACAACAATTTGTATGGAGGAAATGAAATCATTTTCTTCATTTCTTGTCTTTTCAAGAAATGAAGCTTCATTTCTCTGGTGGAAATAGGTTATAACACATGCCCGATAAATATCTATTCTAAAAAGCACAATAAGATCAGAGGGAAGGGAGAAAACACCGAAGTTATGCATGAAACAGCCCCATTTGCTTGAAATAAATTACTTTATTATTTTAAAACGAAAAGCCGGCCTAGCAAATACAGTAAATTCAACAAATTTGAGAAGCATGTCAAGCCACACGAAAGTATATTCAGTCGAAGAAGTTGACTTAAAATTAACTTAGGAAATCAAGCCCATATAGCCTAATCACACTGAGCACATCTAACATCACACATCATGAGTTAAAATGCTTAATAACTATTTGCTATGCCAACATTTGTAAATTTTCGTTTAGTCAAAATAATAAGTAGGTTGGTGTCTTAAAGGACCACCCAACAAAGATGACAAATTTTGCCATGGTAAATGTTTATGACTCATTATGTGGGATGTTAGATGTGCTCAGTGTAATTAGCCTAATAGGAGCAACCTTACTTGGTACAGGGTATTTAGCAGTCGGGGCACTCGACTGCAGCACTATTACTTGTTTTAATTTTTATTTGATGTGTTTTTATCATTGTCTTTATATTATCCAAGGCCCTATGGTCCTTACACTGTTCCAAAGGCGCACAGAGTATTTAAAAGAATATATTCTTGATCAGTATGAACAGCCAAGTTGATATAGCCGTCCGTCTTTCTGTCTGTCAGTATGAACATATAGATCTCAGAGATGGTAAGAGATAGAGGATTGACATGTAGGTATACTTTTTAACTTGCAGGCAGATAAATTGTATTATAAATTTTTGCCACGCCCACTGCCGCCCCAGCAGCTGGGAAAAAAGTCATATCTCCTACAGTTTTGCAGATAGATGCTTATCAGGGCTTAACTTATTCTCAACTGGACCTAAACTGCGGTCATCTTCCTTGTGTCCTCCCGTCCAAGGGTTGTCTTTAAATAAAATTGCCAACACAAAATTGTATGAGTCACACTCCGAAAAAGTTTGCATAATTTTGTTGCATTGGTTCTCGCGTCTCATCTCTGATCACAAATCATATTCATTTAGGCTTATTATTGGAAAAGTTACTTCACTAAGCTTTTGTTGTGATGAGACAGGATGATGACTATGATGAGTTGAGCCCCTGGGGTCGCCGATTTAGCCAAGTGGCTTTTAATGAATGTAAGAAGTATTCAACGGTCAACACGTGTCATCGTTGAAAAAGCAAAACTTTTTCGTCCGCCATTAATGAAGTTATGTAAAGCGTTGGCTCAATCCCACTTTACCCAAAAACTTTTTTGGAGCACCGAGCCAAACCGCAAAACAAAATAAAGTGAGCCCCTGAAGCTGTGAATATCTCTCTACCGCCGCGCTCTCCTGTGGCGCATTAGAGCATAACACGTACGCCAAACTTATTGATTTTCGGTTTGTGCCAACCAGTATTGGGGCTTCTGGCTTAGTTAGCGAATTATGAAAATATTTACTCTGCGAACTTTTGGCATAAAATATAAAAAATCAAAGACCCGGAAGCCGGCGTGATGAATCACGCGGACAGTGGTTGGGGAACAAATCTCTCGTGCGTACCACACACATGTATAGTTTATTCGGGTCGCTCTTCAACAAAAATGACATGCTTCAAAAACAAATAAAACCAAAGTAAATGCAAATAAAGTGACAGTACAACTTAACTAGACGACTTGCGGATTCCTCGTAAGGACTGAAACCGCTCACTTTCTTTTGCTTCTAACATTTATCTAAACATCTAAACATTTATCAGTTTAGATCATTTTTATACTCTTGCAAATGGTATAATAATATTGCCCGGAAGTTTGCAATGCATAGAAATATTCATTTCACCCCATAAACTATATTTATTCTTGATCAGGCGACGAGCTGAGTCGTTTGAGCTTTGTCCGACCGTCTGTCTGTTTCAGCGCAAATCAGTCTCTCAGTTTTAAAGCTGTCGAGCTGAAATTTTGCACAGAGTCTTCTTTTTACAGCACGCTTCCTTAAACTTCTCCATTATTAATAATTAATGCTTTCAAACAGTTTTTCAAAATTTGGTCAAAATCCGATGACTATTTCTTGGTCAAAGGTCCGATCGATTGGAAAATGGGTCTATGTGAGAAAAAACTTTTTATTTTTCCATTTTATTGTTCTTAAACTCGGTGATTGTTAATTTGATATGCTTTCAAAGAGAATCGCGAAATTTCGTGGAAATCGTACTACGATTGGTCGGAAAATGGGTTTAGTAAGAACCAGGGCTTAATCCCGAAACGAATTTCGGTTTCGGTACCGGTACCGTTACGTACCGAAATGGATGTTTCGGTTAAAGCTTCTATTTCGGTTTTCAACTAATTTCGGTTTTCGGTTTCAATACGGTATCCGGATTTTTATTTCGGTATACCGGTACGTACCGGTATAAGTAGTACTTATTTTTAACATTGGAAAAATTAAATTCTGAGATAAAGCTAATCCATTTTATTCCTGTGTAATAAAACGAGTCAAAACTCATTTCAATTGTGGTTGAGTTCATGCAACATCTTAGCAGATTCATTATAAATTTTACGTAGCTGTTCCACGCTAACTTGCGTAGCTGAAACAGAAAGCGAGACTTTTGATATCACATACAATTGTGGGAACTTTGTGGATGATTTTCACCACCAGTTAAGAATGTTTTCATGGTTTCGAACACATTTAAGTATGAAAAAAGTCTTAACGGAATGGATGCAGGAGTTTATTTGTTGACACAAATGAAGTATTTTTATCACCAAGTTTCTTTTCCTGCAATATCATATGTGCCTCAACTTCTTCGACGCTTTTAGTTGAACTAGTTTTAGAACTGCCTTCATCATTAAGCAGTGATTGATCAGCAACCGACGAAATTTGTGCATAAATATTTATTAAATCAATCTTCAATCAAGTACAATTTTTTTGCTCAGTGCTTAGCGTTACGTTATAACTAGGGTCCAAAAATATGCAACATAAAAAAGCATTGTTTTCAAAAAGTGATTTCCATCGCTTTCTTTGAGTTTGTTTGAACAAACGTTTTCGCTAAGAGGACGAATTTTTCCATATTTCCAATTTGCAGTGTATCCAAATGAAAAATAAACATCACCCAAAACTAGATATACGGCCTAAAGTTTAGTTGTGGCCACCTCCGCTGGTACTAGTATGCGTACAATTTCGCGAATGTGTCCCACTCTTTCTGGTGCAGAAGAAAGTCGCTATCTGCAGCCGCAAATCTGGAGCAAATGTTGATACGTGATATCGGTACGTGATTTGAAACGGTTTATTTCGGATAATGGTTCCGGTTCCGGTATTAAGCCCTGGTAAGAACTAATTTTTAATTGTAATGGTAGCGTTCTTAAGTTCTAATAGTTCAAAACCATACTCCTTTGTATATTAAGTTTGTGCTAAAGTATGCAACAGGGAGAAGGAATCATTTCCGACCCTATAAAGTGTATAGTCAATCCGTCGGTCAGGTCGGGTCGGTAGTGTCTCTACCAACCCCCACCCCAAATATTATTTTTAATTTTTTTATTTTGAGAATTAGTCGTTCTTGGATCAAGTACTGAAACTCTTGAATCAATAATTATTCATACTTGGATCAAGAGCTGAAACTCTTGAATCAGAAATGTCGGGATCAAAAATTCACTCTTGAATCAAGAACTTCGCTCTTGGATCAAGAATTTTCACTCTTACCGTACTTTTGAGAACGAATGCTCTAGATTCAATAGCGAAATTCTCTATTTTTTCTCTGAGTGTAGATGTTGCGAATATAAATGTAAGTTTTAAATTTAAGATCGATATCCTGAAAATTGTGGGAGTAATTCAACATTTTTTATTGTGGGGGCGGGGGTGGTCGTTCCAAAAATTTGAAATAAACTTGATCTGCGTGCAGACAATACACTAAGAAAACACTAGATCGAATAATTTGAGTACGAACGCTCTTGAAAAAAAAATTAGTCGTTCTTGGATTTTCAAGAATTTCGCTCTTGGAATCGAGATAAATTCGTTCTAAACGTTCTCGATTTGGTTTTTTATAGGCAAGGGGGGTGAGGGCAACTTAACTTTGAGAAAACAGCGTTGGAGTCGCTCGCAGAGAGCGAGGGCGCATGCGCAGTTTGTCGTTGAGAGAATTGCGTTGGACTCGCTCCCTTAGAGAAAGAGAGCGCATGCGCAGTTGGTCGTTGAGAGAATAGCGCATGCGCAGTTTGTTGCTGTGCGATGCGTACGAAAGGTAACTGCGTTTATTTATAAGTGTGATTTCGTCGCGTCTTTCGTCGAGACGGACCACGTCGGTCGGGTCGGTCGTTGTTTCTCACACCCCCACCCCAAATATTCTTTTTAAGTTTTTATTTTGAGAATTATTCTAACTGCAAGTTTCAGCTTTATATTATAACAAAAATAACATTAATATAATGAAGAAATTTAAGTAACGTAACGGCAGGTATCGTCGCGTCAGATACTTATGCAAATAGACAAAAATTTAGCAACCATTTTTAAATAAGATAACCTGGAAAAAAGACTTGTATTATTTCAAATCATACTAATAAAAATTTTATACAAAAAGCTTTGCTCAATTCGCAGAATTTTGCAGTTTTCTAAAACAAGTCAAAACCCAATTCCGTTTTATGTAACATCACGCCAGCATATTATGATTGGTATTATATGATTGGTTATATCTTTATCTCCTTATGATCGATTGATGTCATTGGGCGATTTCAGCAGAATAATTGATTCCTGAGCAGGTATCACAAAAAAATTATGCATCAAATACTTTCTGCTAAACGAAGGGCTACAATTTTAACAACGCCCTGAGGCGATGAATTTTGAAATGGCGGCGTGGACACATTAGCGCTCCGTGTCAACATGAAAATAGGCTTAATTATTTTTTTGAATTTTTTATAGTTATTTTCAGCTGATAAAAAAGCATATTTCTGCAATCAATGCACAAAATGCTTATATAGATATCGATAGCATTCCTATCGATACACAATCACTGTTGGTGGGAGCAGTATCACTTGAAAGTAGCGTACTATTTCTGTGATACATGATCCTCTATCATGATACTTCAAATTGGCTATCATGATACCGCATCACTCGAGTTCAGCAGGAGGATCAGTGAAAATTTATAATTGATCAGGGAGCAAGTGGTTCTGCTGAACAAAGCCATTGTTTTTGCTGATCATAGTGCTACTTAATTGCTACCCAAATATAGAACAATCTTTTTAAAAATTCAAGATTTTAATATTTTTCAAAAAGATTTTTTTGTACGAACGTAACGTCACGTCAGTTTGGAAATGCCCATATTCCTCGTAAAGGCAGTGAGAAGCAAAAATTGGCATCCAATGTCAGCTCCCAAGAAAATCTTTTTTTGTTTTGCATGCGTCAACTATAATATCTATAAATCTTTAATATAACCCTTAATAATAAAGTTTTGAAATGTGTAATAGATAGATTATGACAAAAAACCATCAAAATTTTCCAACTAAAAACAAGTTAGAGCGCTGTAGTCTAGTTTCCCGACTACAAAATACCCTGTTCAATTGAGACACACATACAAACACACTCCCATACACAAAAGCACACACACACACACGCACGCGCTCACACGCGGCCAGCTGCCTGCATGTAGTGGTCTCTACTTAATAAGCCACCACAACAGGCAATCCTTGATACAGAGCCGCCAACACCTTTTGAAAAGCCGCTTCCCTTAAACCACTGTCCCAGTTCATGGCTAGCTACAAAGACTAGGAACAACCGATCAGATGTCATCATTAATATTTGTCAATATTGGAGAACGCACATTCCATGGAACATGGAAGTCAAGATGATATGCGTATATACGTTCAGATTTCTTTGCGTGCCTGCCACATCAATAGAATCTGAAAGAAAGTTTAGCAAAGTCGGAAGCATTATAAGTGATAGACGGGCTTTCTTAAAAGCCAAATATGTGAACATGCTGTTATATATTAACAAAAATTTGAATTTAAAAGATCTCAATAATTTATGAAAAGATATTTTAAGTTCATTTTTAAGTTCAAGATCATTTAAGTTTATATGTATTATTCTTACAACAAAAATTGGAGTCTAAAGGTCTCATTAATTTATAAAAGGAAATCGTTCAATTTATATTACTCATCAAAAAAATTTTGAATCTGTAAGATCTAATTAATTAATTATTATTTATAATAATTAAAATTATTATTAATTTATAATAATGAAATTATTATTTAATATAAGTCATTAAGCATTCTACTTTAAAGTTTTTATTTAAATAAATAGATAAAAAATTTGTGCAAGTCCATACTAAGCATACACTTTCGCAGACAAAGGGCATATTACATATTATTATTTCTTACTTGTTTGAAAATTGTAGAATTGTAACTAACTATTTGGCCATGGAATGGAAATGTCATTCTATGAATTCGAGCTGAGTGGAATTCTTGTAGAGTTGTTTAGTTCAGTCTGGGCTACCGGACAAAACGGAGCTCGTTTCTGTTTTATTTTACTTACAAAATTACGATTAGAAAGTCTCTGAACATTCAGAATCACATTTTCTTTTTTATTTCTTTTTGTTTCCTTTTTGTTTCACCATGAAGCATTTTGAATCAGATTTTTCTCAATGTCATTTGTCTTCTTGTGTTGTCTTCTTTTCGTATATATAGCGTTCGTTGCCACAAGTTTGTACGCGAAGGGCCATATTGTGCGGAGTCTAAGGATTCCAATTATTACCCAAGGATTCAGCAGTTTTTTCGTTTTTTTTTTTTTACTTACCTGTGAAATTTTGAGATATTTACTCAACTCTGAGAGAGTGCGAAAGGATTTCATCTATCATTTGACACTTTTCGAGGCTTGAAACGGGCTTTGAAGTAGTTCGATTGAAGAGAAATGTTCATCTATAATTCTAATTAACCTTTCCAATTTGTTACTTGATGCCTCAAATTGAAAGAAAGTAAAGTTTTGGTTTGTTTAATGTAGAAGGTGTGGAGTACATAGTAGTCCACCTACCGTCCAAACTACGCAGAAGCACTTATGTTTATTCTCTGTTTTTCATTCATTTAAATCAAGCAAGCTTTGCCCCACACACCAAAAATTTTATTTGCATATTTTTCTGAAAAATACGACGTCCTACTTGGTCGACAATTCCTAAAAGACACAAATGCAATAAACAATCATGGAACTGACATGATTATAATAAATAACTTCCCATTCCTCATGAAAGACGAACATGAAAAAAAAATAACAAGGACGAGACCGCGAATGCCTCGATCCGCTAAAAATCTTAGACGAGCATACAGTGTTCGCAATAAATAACGAGTTACATGAATGTAATGAGTTCCGTTTAGAACATCTAAACGAAGAAGAAAGAAAAAGTTCGAGTTTAGAGACATACAGTACAAAGAAAGTGAGAATTTGACTATCACAGGTACAATCAAACATGCTATAAAAACTAAACACGAAGAACCAATTTACAAAAAACCATACAAATACCCGCAGACTTTCGACGAAGAAGTTGAAAAGAAAATATGCTTGAACAAGGCATAATTAAACCTTCGCAAATCAAATTCTCCTTATTGCTCGCCTATTTGGAAAGAAGCTTGATGCATCAGGAAAGAAAAAATACAGAATAGTGAATGACTATCGTGATGTGAACGAAAATACCGTCAGCGACAAATACCCCATCACGATCATGGATGATATACTAGATAAACTTGGAAAGTGTCGGTATTCTACAACCATTGATCTTGCAAAAGGATGTCAATAGGAGTACACTCGTGTGCCTTTTGGTTTGAAAAATGAACCAGCAACTTTTCAACGTTGTATGAATAATCTCTTAGAAGATTTAATCTACAAAGATTGTCTTGTGTACATGGATGATATTATAATATTTTCCCCTTCTTCAGAAGTACACCTACAATCGCTGAGAAAAGTCTTTGCGGAACTAAGAGAAGCAAACTTAAAACTGGAACTCGACAAATGTGAATTCATGAAGAAAGAAACAGGATTCCTAGGACATATCATAACAACAGAGGGTATTAAACCAAACCCAACAAAAATACATGCCATTGAAAATTTTCCAATACCAAAAACAACTAAAGGGCGGTATCCACGGGTCGCCAAAAAATTTGTTGTGAAAAAGTTGATATTCCGCAGATTCTTAACAGAGTCTGCTAAGCCTATGTTAATAACACGATAACCCAATTTACACTGTCGATAAACGTTTCAAACAAACCTTGCGCTGCTCTGGCGCTGTTAAATATGCCCGCCAACTTATAAACAACAACACTTTGCAGAATTATGAATATAACATATTTAATGTGCTATTTTAATATATTTTTATTATTGAATGAAATTAATAATAAATTGTTCTTATCATTATAACTTTTGACAATCTGCAGTATTAGCGCTGTGAACGTTGGTAGCTGCCTCTTCAGACATTTGCCTTAAAATTGTGCCTGGCAAAATCAATGGCATTAAATGCAGTTCGAGGTAGTCCCGAGCATCGGCACTTAACGAACACCTCGCACTTGGCTGCCACGGCAAAGATTTCGTTCATCTCGACTGGAAAGTAATTCGCGCATTTCTGGCGATTTGCCTCCGTAAAGTTGGTCAGCATGATGATCTTCTGGATGTTCTGCTGTAGCATGTGTGACTTGGCGGTGTATACAGCTCCGATGAACTCGAAAATGGTATTGGGCAGCGGTCTCTAGGTGGTCATAGCATTTGGCCACGTAGTCGGGGCAGTGTCAGGGAAACGTTAGGAAATGGAAGTGATTTATACAGTTGAAGTTTGGTTCGCCCATTTCTTACCTTGATATAATTGGCATTAATGTAGAGCACATTCTCGTTGCCCGATCCGCTTTTGCGCGGTCACCACCGCGATCATTGAGCACCGGCGGCTGTTTAATGATTTTCCTGTTGGTCTGGTGGCTGTGATCGAAGACATAGTTGAGGCGAATCAAGTTGAACTGATTGAGGGGACTGGAGTGTGAAGTGTTTGAATGCTGGCCAAATAGATTTTAAGCTCCTCGCTTGTGGTTTGTGGTGACAGGAGACGCCACATGATGTTGCAGACCGTGCTCCGGTCCGCCGGTGTTCTCTGGCGGGTTTCCGAGTGTTTCTTATCCGCCAAGTCCCGCACCTCGCTCCTCACTTTCACTTTCTGCAGGAATCGCTCATTTTCAATTTGGCCTTCCAATTGGGCCGTACAAGCTAGAATCGAAACCTGTTTTGCTCACGTCATGGCAAAAACGAAGCGTTAACAGAACTCAAAGGCGATGTTAACTTTGAACATAACGTTGTGGCAAACGTAAGCATTTTTCGCGACTGGTAGAAACCGCATATGAAACGGCCACACGAAAACATTTCTTAGCAGTTTTTTTTATATAGAGTTTTTCATTTCGCGGCCGTTTCCGTACCCATGGACACCGCCCTTAAGGAAATAATATCTTTCCTACGTCTTTGCGGCTTCTACCGTAAATTCATCCCAAATTTCGGTAAAATTGCAAAACCACTAACATCTAAAGTGAAAAAAGGATCAAAAATAAACATCAAAGACAGAGACTATATTTTAGCCTTCGAAAAATTAAAACTGCTCATCATATCAGACCCAATTCTGATATATCCAAATTTTGAAAAACAATTTTTACTAACTACAGATGCGAGTAATATTGCTATAGGTGCGGTATTATCCAAAGAACATAAACCAATCTGTTTTGCAGCCGAACGTTAAACGAACTCGAAATCAATTAGTCGGCAATAGAAAAGGTACATCTAGCTATCGTTTGGGCAACTAAGTATTTCAGATCATATCTGTACGGAAGAAAATATGATATTCTTTCCATCATTAAGAAAAATTCGCTTTATGTACATCTAGCAACTGCACGAGTGCGTAATTTGGCATTTACTTTTCATTCCACTAACCATCAAGCAATACTTTTGAAAACGAAAAACTTTTTCTCCGGCCACATAAAGTATATATATTCTTAATCAGCATGACTAGCTGAGTCGATTGAGCTTTGTCCGTCCGTCTGACCGTTTTTACGCGAACTTGTCCCTCAGTTTAAAAATTATCGAGCTGAAATTTTGCACAAAGTCTTCTTTTGGCTACACGCTGCTAATGTGTCGAAACCGCCAAGATCGGATTACTACTTCTTGTAGCTGCCATAGAAACGATCGTTCGAAAAATGGGTCTTAATGAGAAAAACTTTTTTGTTTTCAAAGTAAGCATTCTGAAACTCGGTCATTATTAATATTAAATGTTTACAAATTGATCTGCGAAGTTTGGTCGAAATCTGTAACGAAATGTGGATCGAGCTTTTTCAAGTGTATTCAAACTTTGGCACAGACGAAGTTAGCTTTCCATTCTCGCTTATGTTTATAATAGTAGTTAACATTTATTTAAAGCAAATCAAAAAGAAACTATGGTTATTATTCACATTCGGATCTAATTGCCCAAAAAAATGTTTGATGCTTCAACATGAATTCCATCTCTCAGCTAGCCTGCTTACAAAAATGTATAATATATATAATTTTTGATCAAAATCTGCCCCGAAAATCTGTGCTGAATGAAACCAGCATGTTTTTGCTGCGACACATTCGTTTTGACACATCAAATTCAGCGCGCGCTTGTATACTGACATTTGAACTGGCTGGATTTTAGCAATACTCCGAAGAAGACAGTGGTAGCCAACTAAAACCAAGCTACAAAAACACCATCCTTCTAACCCATTCTATGAACATTACATGTATGACCCGTCTTTACACATATTTTTCTAATTTAATACACTCCTTTTAATAATAAAATAAAAAAGATTTTTAATGGAATAATTGTAGTTGCGTTTTTTACATCGAAATAAGTATCAATCAAGAATTGCCGGAAATTTTCTGCAAGCCGCTTGGTCACTTTAAAAGCTCACAGTGGATCAGTGTTGCATCTAAAAGCTTATCTAAAAACTTTTCTAAGATATCTGAAAATTTTTAAATTAAAAGTAAACGAAAAATACTGAATTTTTCAAAAGTCAAAATTTGAATTAAATGCCGCTAGCTAAGCTATTTGGACCACTGTGCAACGGTGGTAATGGTTTTTTCTTTACTTTCATTTTTGAATATTAGTTTTAGCTTTTGGAGAAGTTAAATCTACTTGCACTCCCGGCAATTTTTGTAAAAGTCACGCTAATTATTGGAAATTATGAAAAATTAATAGTTATGTCTAATTTACAAATTTGTATTCTTAATTTATGCTTTAAAACAGGGGAAAAACGAGAGCGTAAGTTAAAGTCGGCTCTAACCGACTTCGATATACCCGTTACTCATGGAAACAAATGTTTAATAGCCTTCCTGTATGCCTGAGGTGGGTCAGCCGAAAAGTATGCAACATTTTTTAACTCGTCTCTCTCTCTCTCTCTCTCTCTCTCACTAAGATTGCTGCTGAACGCAATGCTTAGGTTATGAGTGGGGTGGGTGGTGGGTGTTAACTGATCGTTTTTTGCTCATAACTTGAGTATCGTTCATCCGATCTTTATCATTCCTTCAGCAAATCGATAAATAATTTTAAGTACTAGATATCTCTAGAAAGTACGAACCATCTATCATCAAAACTGTAGGAGATATGACGTTTTTTCCAAATTGCGGGGGCGTGAGGGGGCGTGGCAAAAATTGAAAATAAACTTGATCTGCGTGCAGACAATAGGAGTCTACATTTCAAATTTGGTTGCTCTAGCTCTTCTAGTCTCTGAGATCTAGGTGTTCATACAGACAGACGGACAGACGGACAGACGGACAGACGGACAGACGGACATGGCTATATCGACTCGGCTGTTGATGCTGATCAAGAATATATATACTTTATATGGTCGGAAATGATTCCTTCTGCCTGTTACATACATTTGCACGACTTTAGTATCCCCTTTTACTCTACGAGTAACGGGTATAACTAGGACTCTAGGCTTAGTGCGTCTTTTACATAATAATCAGAATGTAGTTTTTAGAAACTACAATAACTGCAATAGAACTGCTAATTAAAAAAAAAAGGTGTCTTTTATTGATTACATCAAAAATCGATGTTTTTTTACAACAAAATATTAATATGGAAATTATACTTTTTCAATATCGATAAAATATCGATAAAATAATGATTTTTCCAAGTATACGGCAACTCTAAGTTTGTGCGAAAATATATAACAGGGATGTGGAATAATTTCCGGCCCTATAAAGTATATGTATTTTTGATCAGCATCAACAGCCGTGTCGATATAGCCATGTCCATCTGTCCGTATGTTCAAACAGATCTCAGAAATGGTCAGAGATAGATTTTTGACATGTATGGGACATAAACTTATTATACTTGCAGACAGATTAAGTTTATTTTAGATAGAATCAAGCAAGGTATGAATTAAAAAAATTGTTGAATTTCCAAACATCGCAAAGTACTACTCTGACAACTGCTTTGCTTGAATTCAAAGCTTACTAAATGCTTTCGAAAAAGATCTTATAGTATTCAGCTCCTTGTAGTCTCCTTTTGTACAGAAGACCTTTTCTGCATGATGACCCCATCTTTCTCTCAGATTATGTGTGTTTGTCTTGTTTATTTGGATCCCAACGGGTTGGCTCCCCCATTTTGGTTATCTTATTCGATTTCTATTAAGCTGGAGAAATACGCTTTCCTCTTTGGCCAACTAAATAGATGGCGGCTTCGTTTAGGTGCATGGCAGCCACATTTGTAATGTCGTTTTTTCTAACTAAATTTTTGCCTCCTCTCCTAGGCCTACATCGGTGAGGGAAAATTTGTCTGGTCGAATTTCTGTCAACAAATGAATGCCAAACAATATGTAGTATGTGACAAGGAGCAAGGTGAGCACAACGACTTTTGCTTAAGCTTTAGGTTTAATGCAAGTTCGCTTTAACAATTAGCCCTTTCCATTTTGCGTCTGCAGTTTCAGCTAATTTGCGCCACTCGGAAAATTTGAGAGCTGAGCGTCGAGGGGGATATTAGGGCAAACAAAATGCAACACTTGAGCTGAAAAATTGCCGTAATGAACGAGCTTCCGCTGTTCACCGAGGTTCACCCTCACCCTCGAGGATTGCGCCATTGCAAAAATTGTTTAATTACTGCAAATTCTTTCACCCGCCCAGGAGATGTGGGAAATGAAAGAGTATGGGACAGAGGGATAGGGGTGAGTGGCTTGACACATTTTCCAGCTTTTGCTTTCTGCATCATTTTCGGGTTCGGTGATTCCTTAGCTGCTCCTGCTCCTGCCTTTTCTCCTCACACATTTAATTAATTTGCTATTAATTTGTATTTTCTTTGGAGTTGTTTTTTGGTCTTGTTGATTTTTCTTTTTGTCGCATTATTTCAAACCATTCGGGGGCTAATGAACTTGTTGAACGTTCATCGACCCCATATTTTACGTGTGCCAGACGCTTGGAAGCCGAGTCTTGGCTAAGTTCTCGCGCACATAAGTGTTTTGGAAATGATTCCGCACGCCTAAAAGCAGGAAATTATAAATTAATTGTTGTGTAAGTATGACACTACAATTGAAATTTGTACACTTTTTATGCATGAATTAACAAATATACCAGTGCACTATGGTCCCCTTGTTAATTTTTTTTGGCATAAACTCCAATTACTAAGATATTTGCCCCAGACTTGGGCTACAGGCGTATTTTGGGCACCCAAGAAGACTTACCAAGACTCACTCGACTTAGACCATTATTTTAATTAGTTGCCATATAACCGAACTGGCCAGCATGCACCAACCTTGTTGTTTTTTGGAGAAGAGCACTGAACACTTTTGAACTCAAATTGTAAATTCCTTAGCTGACTTACCAAAGTTTTGTTCGATTTGGAACACTATTTTAAATAGCTACCAGGGAATCAACTCGAAAAGTATTTCGTTTCCGGTTCTGGTAAGAACAAATACAATTATGAATCGACTTAGAATCCACTTTTAGCTCAAGGATTTGTTTCAGAGCCGCTATCCTCTTTAAGTTTTACTTAAGCACGGATAACACAAGTACTTTTCTGTTCAATGGATGTCATGACATTATTATGAGGGTATGCAATATTTTTAAATAGACTGGTCTCGCGTTTTAGAGGGTAAGTTTAGAGGGTAAATTTAAATTGTCCAGATGTTTGTAACGCATAGAGTATATATAGTCTTGATCAGCATGACATGCTGAGTTTATATAGCCATGTCCGTCAGTCCGTCTGTTTCTATGCTATCTCCCCCGTCAGTTTTAAAGCTATGTTTACCAAACTTTGCACGAAGTCTTTTGGTACAAAGACGCTCGGATCGGAAGACTACAGCATATAGCTGCCATACTTTCCAGTTATAAATATTATCAGTTTCCAAACAACTTTGTGAAGTTTGGTAAAAATCTGAAGAATAACAAACGGGCAAGCAAATGGTTGTGGCAGCCCTGGCCACACAATTTATCGAGCACTATCCCTGGCTCGATAGCAGAACGATATCATGCGCCATCCATGGCGCTCAGTTTCTGGCTGGGCGTCGGCCACGCGCGGCACGCGCCTGCATCGCTCCGTTCGACTTGACGATAATTGTTGGCTTATGTGATATTCAATAAAGTTAGTTACATATTAAACCCTCGTAGCTAAATGGTCAAAGTAATGGCTCCATCTATTGCTGAGTTTGGGCAATAACTTAGCTAAGAATGTTCGTCGAAAATCATCATTTAAAACCTTAATTAAATAAATTATACAATCTACAAGGGTATATAAACTTTGGTCGAGCCGAAGTTAGTTTTCCTCTATTTTTATACCCTGTTCCCATTAAAAATGGGAAAAGGGGATCATGAAGTTGTGCAAATGTATGTAACAGCCAAACGGAAGATTCTCCGACCCTATAAAGTATATATATTCTTGATCAGCATCAACAGCCGAGTCGATATAGCCATGTCCATGTATGAACGCGTCGATCTCAGAGACTATAAGAGATAGAGACACAAAGGTGTATACCGTACCCAGATCAAGTTTGTTTCAGTTTTGGAAAATTTCCCCCTCCCCCTTTAAACCGCAAAAAACTGTCAGAGCCTCAATTTCAAAGTTAGAACCTCGTGGCTTTATATATACACTGCTCGCCACTTGAATAGGACACCTCTAAAGTCGATTTTCTATAGTTAATTGCTGCTAAACCAAGCCATCTAGGAAAATAATTTTTGTTTTCTTATAAAGTTTATTTAAATGTAGTAATTAAACGAAAATTACAAAATTATTCAAAAGTTGTAAGTATAAATAAAACATTGTTAACCAATAAGTTACAAATTTTGGAGTCTTCATTTTGCACCACTTGAATAGGACACTTTATCTAAAAACCATTTAAGAATATTTCAATCCTTTTCAAATAACAATATTACTTAAATAAGAAATTACTAACATGTTTTTAAACCAAAAAAAGTTTTTAATAGTGTGTTGAGCCTCCTTTTTTCTCCAAAACCTTCGGTCTGGAAGGGATGCATACAATTTTCCCAAATAATTCAACGATATCGAGCCCCATGCTAATTTGATAGCTGCAATTAGTTCGGGAACGCTCGAATATTGCTGACCTGATCCATATACTTCACGTGTTAGCCATCCCCACACATTCTCAATGATATTCAAGTCCGGTGAATAGGGTGGCCAGTTTAATAACTCCACGTTTTGGCTCGCTATATACGATTCAACAATCCGGGCCGTATGTATAGGGGCATTATCATGTTGATAAATCCATTTAAGATTTGCAAAAAGAGTTTGGAAGTGTGGAAAGGCCTCTATCAATATACCATTATAACACAACGCATTCATGGTGGTTGGAATAAATTTAAGCTCACAGGTGCCATAATAGGAAATGGCCCCCCATACCATAATACCTCCAGCACTGCTGTGCAACTTATCAAAATGGTGTGGTTCTTTTCGAAGATCATGAAAATAGTAGCTGTAGCCATCGGGGCCCTCTAAATTAAACTTTTTTTCGTCCGAAAAGACAACACGTTGCCACTCCGAAGATCAGGTGACATGTGCGCGCGCGAAATCAAGGCGTTGTAACTTCCGAGACGGGTTAATAGGTGGCTTCTTCTTGATTTTTAGTCTCTTCAGGTGTGTAGCATTATTAATAACACGACGCATGGTTGTTAAACTTGCTTTAACGTTGCATTTTTCCCTTATCTTGGCCAAAGAGTCTTGCGAATTGGAAGCTTCTCTATAAGTCGCTTGTCCGCGATGGTAAGCACACTGTGGGTGCGGCCCTTCATGATTTTACCATAATTAGCCTCATTATTTAAAAAAATTTGTTATGGCGTGACGGCTCCTGTCGACTTTTTTTGCTATTTTGGCAATAGAAAGGCCAGAATCCTTGTAAGCTTGGATTTTTCCTTTCTGCGACTCAGATAATGAAGTGCCACGCCCTATTTTAATTTTTTTTAATTTTATATACACTTCAATTAAAACAAAAAGTTTAAGTAAACCAAAATTTGTGTGCACGTGTCAACGATACCGACCAAATAAAATGCATGTTCTATTCAAGTGGCGCAAAAATTCCATTGAATTTTTGCGAATGCTCACATGAAGTGCAAACAACTTTATAACGGTTCTATTCCAAAACTTGGAATATACCAGAAAGAGCGAAGAATGCTTGCACAAAGATGCATGCAAAAAATACCGTTATTCTACCATTTCGTTTTCGAGTTACGAGCAGTTTTATAGAGAGCACCCTGTATGTCCTATTCAAGTGGTGAGCAGTGTATTATATAATCCTAGGCCTTATATCTATCTATTCTAAAGAGGAAAATAAGATCCGAACAAAAATACCAAAGTTTTACATGAAACAATGTTGCTTGTATGTTGGTGCGGGGGGCAGCTACTTTCAGGCACTTTCGCGCGTGTTTGTTTGTGTGTGCGTTTGTGTATGTATGTGTGTTTGTATGGGTGCTTCAATTGAACTGGGTATTTTGTAGTCGGAAACTCGACTACCGCTCTCTAACTTGTTCTATTTAACAAGACAATAGCTTTTTTACATCAGACTCTTTTTTAAAACTTACGACTTAACCAAATTACGTGAAATTCCCACAAAACTAAGTGCCAGCTTTACAGTCTAGTTGTTGCACTGAGAACCGAAACTGTACCGGATTAATTTTTATGTTCTTTTCGCTTCCAAAAATATCAGTACTCGGATACGGGTACACAAGTAATTAGAATTATCAGTTCCGGTTCTGGTTCTGAGCCTTAATCGTTTTTTTTCGGTATACGGTTTCGGCTTGATTCTCTGATAGCTACTCATGATTAGACATCGGATTTTGCATATTTGCATATTTTGAACCGCAGGTCCGATTTTAGTTCTGATTGTACACATCTTATTATACCCTTGCAAAGGGTATTATAATTTTGCCCAAAAGCTTGCGCGGCATAGAAATATTGATTTCCGAACCCATTAACCATATATTATATATTCTTGATCAGGGCGACGAGCTCAGTCGATTGAGCTTTGTCCGTCCGTCTGTCTGTCCGTCTGTTTGTTTCTACGCATACTAGTCTCTCAGTTTTAAAGCTATTGAGCTGAAATTTTGCACAGTCTTCTTTTTACTGCACGCTGCTAATATGTCTGAACCGACCGGATCGGATGACTATATCTTATAGCTGCCATAAGAACCATCGGTAAAAAAGTGGGTCTTTGTGAGAACAACTTTTTATACTCTGTACCAAAGGTACACAGAGTAAATTAAGTTTGTGCAAAAGTATGTAACAGGGAGAAGAAATCATCTCAGACCCTATAAAGTATATATATTCTTAATCAGCATCAACTGCCGAGTCGATATAGCCATGTCCGTCTGTCTGTCTGTCCGTCTGTCCGTCCGACTCAGAGATGGTAAGAGAAAGAGGTTTGACATGTATGGGACATATATTTCTTATACTTACAGGCAGATCAAGTTTAATTTAAATTTTTGCTAAGCCCCCTCCCGGAAAAAACGTGTATATTCCACAGTTCCGTAGAAAGATGTTTCGTTCCTTCTAGATATATCTAGTAATCAATATTATTTATGGATTTGCTGAAGGAATGATAAAGATCGGATGAACGAAACTCAAGATATGAACAAAAAACGGCCTTTTACCACCCACCCACCCCCCACCCATTACCACAACATTCCGTTCAAAAGACGCAATCTTAGTGAGAGAGAGAGAGAGAGAGTGGAAACTTTGAAAGCGCACAACGCATATGACTCGTGACTCACGAGTCATGAGCAAATGCAAGGTAAGGGTACAGAGTATGTTATAGTCGGGCTTGACCGACTTTCTTTCTTGTTTGTTTTCTATGTTGGCGTCCTTAAACTCCACTACGATTATTATATGCTTTCTAACAGATATGCAAATTTTGGTCAAAATCGGATGACTATATCTTATAGCTGCCATATGACCGATTGGTCGGAAAATGGGTCTTGGTGAAAAACCTTTGTTTTCTTAAGTAAATCGATCCTAAGGTTGGTGATTATTAATATTAAACGCTTTCAAACTAATTTGAAAAAGTTGGTCGACAACGAGTGACTATATCTTATGGTTGGCATAGGAAAATGGGTCTTAGTAAGAATTTTGTTTTGGTTTTAATTTTAAAATCCAAATGTTTGGTTACGCCGGCTCAAGGTCATCCGTCCCTTCCAAATGAATGAAAAACTGTGGGGGGTTTCCCAATATATTTGGGGCCCTCATCGGGGTCCGTCTTCAGGGGGCTAACAAACAACATTGATACAATTAACAAGCCTTTTCATCGAAACAATTTTAACAACAGTAAAACCTATACATACATTGATACGGAACAAGAAACAAGTGCTCGCCACGGAGTTTGATGTAAAACTAATTAAACCTAATTTTTGTTTTGGTCAAGTAAGTGTCTGTATATGTGCGCGCAGTTCTCTGTATCCGCTTTAAAGTTAAGCCTAATGTTTGTTGGTATGTTGATTATGTGTAACATCTCCAGAGTGAATCGCTTGTTGTAGCTACGATCTTGCTGTAGAATGCTCGTGGCATCAATATCGGGAGAGTGACCACTCTCAGCACAGTGGGCCGCAAGTACTGTTTTTTGTGTGTTGATCTCGTTTCGTTTCTTTATATCTGACTTGTGTTCAGAAAGTCTTGTCTTAAGTTTTGATTTTGCCGTCCCAACATATATTTTATTACATATACTAGTCCCGTCTCCAGCGCATGGTATTTGGTATATTTGATTATTTTTGTCCAACTTTGCAACCTTACTCTTCATATTGTTGATCAGTGCAGCCATGGTGAATGTTGGTTTGTGAGCCATAGTGATTTGTTCCCTGTCGTAAAAGACAGCTGTGGCGAGTCTTTCCGAGTACTGTGGAATATATGTGACGGATTTATAAGTTTTGGTCTGTTCAGCACGTGATTTTTTGGTTTCTTTTCCAATTCCTTTGATGATCGTCTTTATTACTACGTTTTTACGCCAGCTATTTGCAAATAGAAATAACACAGTGCTACAAATTTTAAAAAATTGTAATAACCTGGGTATTGACATAGCGTACGCTGTTGTTTGGGACATAACTTCAGATCTTGGGGGTCCCCGAGGAAAACCAAGAATGAGGAAGTGCTATACGACCTGCTCCACAGCGTACGCTATGTTAATACCCAGGTTATTTCGCACTGTAGCACTATGTAATCTTAGCTCAAGAATGAGAGTTTTTGCAAGTTTCGCTCTTTTTATATATTTTTATACAATTACATATTATGCATATTTATTGGATATTCTGCATATTTTGCATATTTGTTTGCGTATTTTGCATAGGAAATATTAACATATATTGAATATGCAGTTTGCAATGTTAAGTAGGTTATTTAATTAGTATAATTCCAGATTTTCACCTCAATCTATCTTCATTTAAAAAGTGCATAAAATCCGATGTCTACTCATGATACAATGAATACAAGGTAGTGCAAACACTTGCTTTTTTCGCATGCGCATAACTTTGTGAGTCTGTGACGTCATTTGACAGGTTAATCTTAGGTTGCGAATATGAATTTTTTAGATTTAACTTAATTTAGTTTCATTATTGATATTATTTCGCTTCATTTTCAGCTTGGTTACCGAAGCACACATTTTAAAATATTTAACAAACAGAAAACAGTGAGTCTGTGACGTCACATTGGAATTTTTTATTTGACAAGCGACGCATTGCACTACCTTCTATGTGTGGTATTGTTGTATTTGTTGCTACTGATGTTTGTTGTTTTTGACGAAGAAAATAGGTTGTTTTGTTGCGACATTACATTCGTATTTTATTGTTTTGAATCGGATAGTTTATTAACCATTTGATTGCCTACAACAACTCATGCCATCAATTTTTCTAACCAAGATATATCGATAGTTCATATCGATAACCAACTTAGGGTTAGCGAGCTGGCGCATATCATAATTAACATAAATAACATCATCTCTTGATTACACGAGAAACGTTTTATGCTAATGTTGCGCGTGTCCGAGAAGTAATTTGGAATATGGCATTAATTGATTAAGAAAGGCCAAGGTATCGCAACGTCTGCGGTTATTGTCCAGTACCGGAGCTGTAAAAGATTTAAATCATTTTTGTTTTTAAATCTTTTGACTTCTTTCCAATGTGATTGCATTTATTTGACTTAATATAATAAAGATTTAAATCTGAATGAATTCATTGATGATAGATTTGTGCTGATTTATAATTCCTTTCGTGATCATATAGAATTATATTTTTTATGCATTCATTTGATCTAAATCATTTGATTGAAACCCAGCCATTGAATTCATTGTTGCTTTAAGTCAGAAGTTGCAATCATTTTTAAAAAGATTTAAATAATTTGATTTGAATCAATCTATTGAAATTATTGTTGAGTTACATTTGATAATTGCAATCATTTGTATGCCCTTGTAGAGGGTATATTAAAATTGTACAGATGTTTTTGACGCATAGAAGGAAGCATCTCCGACCACATAAAGTATATATATTCTTGATCAGCATGACCAACTGAAAACAAGAAAGAAAGTCGGTCAAGCCCGACTATAACATACTCTGTACCCTTACACTCGCATTTGTTCAGGAGTCAAACGGCCAGTTAACACCCCGCGCACAATGCGTTGCGCTCTCTAAGTTTCTCTCCCTCTCTTTCTTTCTCTCTCGCACTAAGATTGCCTGTGTTGAACGGTTAGGGTATATTGCTGTGGTTGTTGGTGGGTGGTGTTAACTGGCGGTTTTTTGCCCATAACTTGAGTATCGTTCATTCGATCTTAATCATTCCCTTAGCATTCATTCACTCTTAATAGGAAAAGCTTTTTTGTTTTCAATGCTATCGCTCCTAAACTTGTTTATTTTTTTTATTTATTAGATCTATTAGAAATAAGTTAACTTAGAACTAGTTGTAAAAATGTAGCGCTGGCTGCTATGGCCTCTGGCTACTATCCCAAACTTGTTATTGATCAATATTATATGCAACCACACAATTCTGCCCATTTTAATCCAAATGGGATAGCTATAGAATATAGCTACCATAGGAACGATCGGTCGGAAAAGTAATTCTAAGAAGAAAAACTTTTTAGTTTTCAATGGTAATTTCCAGTTATGAATATTATTGGTTTCCACACAATTTTGGGGAGTTTGGTCAAAATCTGATGAATATATCATAAAGCTGCCTTAAAACAAACCTGCAAGCAAATGATCAAAGCAGTGGCGCAATCTATTGCTGAGCTTGGGGAAATAGGTACAAGGGTATACAAACTTCGGTCGAGCCGAAGTTAGCTTTCCTCTATTTTGTTGATTTCAATCAAATTATTTTTTTTTTTTTTAAATGATTGCAGCTATTAAATAGTAATGTAATTGTAAATGGAATTCAAAAATGATTGCAAATATCACCTTTGAATCAACAACATTCTTAGCTGAGCTATTTCCCAAACTCATCAATAGATGGCGCCA
>JBAMBO010000904.1:0-11846 GCA_037044535.1 Lordiphosa magnipectinata | reverse complement strand
ACGGATCCCTGCGGGACACCGCGTTTTATAGCCAAGAATGATGAAGATTCTTTAAGGCTGACTACCGATTGTCGCCGATCCGCCAGATATGACTGTATAATTTTTACAGCTGTGTTTGAGAACATATTCAATTGTTTGTCGAAGTATAAAGACGCTACCATGGAGAAGAAAAAAGTTTTTCTCACTAGAACTACTATTCGACCGATAGTTCTTATGGCAGCTAGAGTCCATAGTCATCCGATTTTGATCATAATTGGCAAAATTGTGTGGTAGCATATAATATTGATCAGTAACAAGTTTGGGAGCGATAGCATTTTTCAGACATATTTTTTGTATGGCAGCTTTACTATATAGTTGACGGATTTTCATAAAACTTGGTGGAATTATGCAAAATCATAGAAAACTTATAAATACGAGGACAGGGGTCGTATGCTTTGAAGACAAAGTTTTTCTCACTAAAACTAGTTTTTTGACCGATCGTTCCCATGGCAGCTAAATGCTATAGTCATCCGATCTGGCCTGTTCCGACTAATGTGCAGCGTATTTGTACCAAAAGGCTTCGTGCAAAGTTTGTTTAAGATAGCTTTAAAACTGATGGAGGAGATAGCATAGAAACAGACGGACAGACGGACGGACTGACGGACATGGCTATATCAACTCAGCTCGTCATGCTGATCAAGAATATATATACTTTATGAGGTCGGAGATGCTTCCTTCTATGCGTAACAAACATCTGGACAATTTTCATTTACCCTCTACAAGAGTATACAAATCAAATTGCCAACCTAAAGCAGCTTTAACCCTTATCATATTTCTCTAAAGAGTCGGTTGTCAAAATTCTCTAAAGAGAAACTCTTTAGAGAAGCTATGATAAGCTATTGTAAAATTGGCTTTAATATGGCTCACAGAAGACGGCCATAGGCCGAGCTTCTCTCAATCTCTTGGCGTGTGTGCTTAAAATTTTTCGCACAAGAGAAAGGGACCTATAGTTAAACTTTTTCATGGCTAGTTACTTCAGAGCTGGCGCCCATAGCTAATGTAAAGAAATAAACTTTTTTAATTGGATGGTCCGAGGCGAGATAAAAAACACTCCTCCCACACACACTACTGGTGCGATACACCCGGCATTTACGCTTTTAATAACAGAGAATCTTGAACTAGATGTTCAGAGCTAGTTGAGAAAAAAAGTTAAGCTTGTTTGTGTGATAATGGATTACTATCAAATAAACGCTATAACATTAATGGATGCGGTTTTGGCTGACTACGGAATGGATGATCTGGGACCAAAAAGAAGACGATTTTGTAAAAAGCGTTCTAGTATAGTCGAAATCGGCTGTTGCGTAGCTGTGAAGTCACAGACATGGAGCAGCTTCTCTTACGTAAGCTCCAGTACGAAACCTTCAGAAATTTTAATCACATGAACAAATCAACTTTTCACAAGTTTCTTGAGTTTGTAAGCCGCGAAATTCAAAATGTGGATACATTCTTCAGAGAAGCCATTCCCGCACAAACGTGGTAAACAGATAAAGTTTTGCCTTCTTGTGACACTCCGATTTCTTGCTACGGCAGACTATTGCGTCCCTATCTGTTGCATTCAGAATTTTTCAACTGACAATTTCGAAAATTGGGCCAGAAGTTATTAATGCAATTACCGACTTAACATCAATTTATTTATATAAATCAAATCAATCAATCAAAATCTTCTAAAATTAAGTTTTATTATCTAGATCAGGAATGGCAAACCATTCGCTTCCATATAAAACTTTACACTGAAGGTATCTGTTGAAGTTAGATCGGTAAAAACGTTACAAATCTTGAATAGCAATAAGTTTGAATTTGAATGTCGATAATAAGTTGAATTTAAATAACGATGTTCGATAACCTTTTTAAGCACGGGCACACTGGAATTGTCAGGCGTCAGTGTACCGAAAAATGTGAGAAAGAGCACACGTTGGATAAAAACCAAAATTAAAACTCGGTCTATGTAACAATATAGTTGAAATAAATTAAACAAATTAAAAAAAAAAACATCCATTTGGCTAGTTTCTTATTTGATCAGATTTCTTCTTTACAACTATGCGCCTGTGGTATACTTTACACTGATGGCATCCAATTGAATCACAGGTACCCAGAACGTGGCTTGCTGTATTCTGAACAAAACGACTTGACTTAAGTAAACACGGAAAAATAAAAAATATATTACGCAAAAATTTCGAAACTAGCCAAATGGATGTTTTTTTTTTTATAAACACGGAAAAATAAAAAATAAATTACGCAAAAATTTCGACAAAATGTGAAACTTTCCTTTTTGCTTCGGTACGATAGGTTTGTGCTATTAAGATTTCCCAAAATTCTACTCTTTAACAATTTATTTATCTATAGATGGAAAAACACATTGCATTTCGAGCTAAAAGGAATTATACCTTGTATTCATTGTATCACGGTACAAAAAAAGAGTGTCACTTGGGAATTTCCAGGATTGAGAGAAAGAAAAAAGACGTCAAAACTGAAGAAGTAAACCAACGAGTAAACTAAAGAAGTGAACTGAATTTAAATAGATAAAAGAATATTAGATGACCAAAGGCTTTCCATAAATTTTGGGAAACAATGTGGCGCTCAAAATTTTTTGCGTTTAAGGCAACAAAATTTTTGATAACTATTTTTTCTCTCACAAAATACCACGCCTCTTGTAAAAATATAAAAAAAATATTTAGAAGGTGAAAAAGCAACAAATTTTTTGTAAAATTTTTCGAACTGAAATCCGAATACCAAATTTGCATACCACAAAGGCTGGTACGTCTATGTAACAATATAATTGAAATAAATTAAACAAATTAAAAAAAACATCCATTTGGCTAGTTTCTTATTTGATCAGATTTATTCTTTACAACTATGCGCCTGTGGTATACTTAACACTGATGGCATCCAATTGAATCACAGGTACCCAGAACGTGGCTTGCTGTATTCTCAACAAAACGACTTGACTTAAGTAAAGATGGAAAAATAAAAAATATATTACGCAAAAATTTTCTACGAAATGTGAAACTTTCCTTTTTGCTTCGGTACGCTAGAAATTAAATAAATTAAAGAAAAAATTAAAAAAAGATTCAAGACTAGACAACCCAAACGATAGCGTCGGGGTGTAGTCGATGACTAAAAATTGTTATTTGATGTGGACTTCAGGTAGAATTGAAGCAAAGTCGAGGCCTACTTTGGTGGAAGAATATTTTTTGCAAGATGCATTAATTTTCTTTGCTTCCTTCCGCTGGTGGCCTATTAGATGCCGTATTCATTGGCATGGCAAAATGCTGTGGGTAACAACTTTTCCTTCTTCACTTCAGTCGCAGCTTTCATATTCAAATATGCGGTTTGGTACTCTTCAATTTACAACATATCGTTCAACGGCAACATAAATCTCACACACACTAACACACACTCAGTCACTCAGTGCTTGCATTTCTTACAAACAATTGTCTCTTTCCTTTGGCCTCGCTCAATGCAAACACACACAGCACAGGGGGCTTCCCCTGGCTCCTTCATCAGCGGTTTGGCTTTTGTGAATTGGTGTACAAGCGTTTTATGCAGGGCTGCAATCCGGTTTTGGAACGAACCGGTTCGAACCCGGAATTCCGGTTTTTTTTTACAGTGAACCAAACTCTGAACCGAACCACGGGGACGAAAATAGTTGAACCCGAACCCGTTCCGAACCCAAGCATTTGGTTCGGTTAAAAAAAAAAAAATTGTTGACATTAAATTTATTTGGGTACGCTTGTATGTACGCCACAACAGAGTCGACAATTAGAAATATAACAATACTGAAAGTCGGTCAAACCCGACTATGAAATACATACTTTGCTCTTACTTCCAGTCAAACATATTAATTTGTGATATACAATTCAATGTGAATAGCTATGTATGTACAGCGTACAGTATGCGCCCGTTTCAATCTAAACCAGGGGTGCCCAGAATGAGCTTACAAGTGCGTGAAAGTCAATACAAATGCACAAAATACAACTCAAGCAAGAAGAACTACAAGAAATAGATAGAGAAAACCGATTTTTGCTTGTTTGTGTGAGTGTGTGTGTGGTCATTGCTGTCTCAGCAACATTGCTGTTGCTTTTTAATTTGCCAGAGACATAGGAGAGAGAAAAGAGTCACATATGATGTTGTTGTTGCAGGTCTGCACGTATATGAAACTGTTTTTGTTTTGTATAATGCCGTGTTTGTATATGGCCGCGTTTTTCGTATGCGCGCAGGCTATTTGTTGTTTTTGTGCACAATTCCAAGCGAGTTAATTTGCGACGCAGATTATTATGAGACTGACTGGCGCCAATTGCCGAAAAAATCTCGAAGCAAGGGTTTGCCCACCACTGATCTAAAGCGTCGAACACAAATTTTGGTGTATCGGGCGCTAAGCAAATTTGTGCATGCTTGCAAAAATATATACAAACACACATGCATACATTCAGAAGCGAGTGCCGCGCCAAAAATTTGCCCAAAGAAGAATTGAAAACGAAAGAAACAAATCAGAAGTGGCACGCGCGTTTCATTTTGTTTAAGAAGTTTGACTAAGGAGGTGCTCAGCAATGACATCAAATTTAATATATGGGCATTTCTCAAATGTCGAATGCGACATTCGTACGCATTCAAAGTGCAGAAAAGTATATGCCAAAACATTATTTTATTTTGACAAGAGACGAAACTTATAGCTCTTGATAAGCACTATAATTGGTGCTAAAGTTGATTTTGGGCAATTGTTCGTTTTCAAGATAATTACAAAAAACCAATGCATTCGCATGCGACAAAAACAGAAGTCACTTGCTAGCCGAGCAGTTCAAACACTGATTTCAGCGGATCTTGAAGGAATATTTTAATGCGACTAATTTTAAAATATTATGCACTGATGTGTCTTAAACACGTTTTTTATTTGATTCAAAAATATTAAGTAGTTTATTTTTTATTTAGTTTTAATCACTTTCGCACGCGACATGTCGCATGCGACATTTTGTTACGAATACTTTTTATGTGTTTTCCATTATAATGAAAAGAAAAACTTTAAGTTTATTGCAATCACATAGTTTCTCATGGTTTCTTGTGCATTCTTTTTTGACCATTTGTACCCTCAGAAAGATTTTAGATAGCAAAAGTATAACGAAATCGAAAATCACTTTTATCAAAAAAAAGTGCAAAATTAATGTCGAAATTAGAAAAATTGCGCTAGCGCGGCCGTAAATCCGAATATTTCGAAATGGGCTATGTATAAATTTAAGATTGGCTTCCATTAATGCAATTTGACTGTTTCCCCATGAAAATTAGATAAAACATAGTGTTTTTAACCACTTTTACATTTTTGGCTACGGTTGACATTTCTGTGGAAATGCCCATATACGAAATTTACATACAATTTGAGCACTGATAAATCAGAATGCCACGAATCGTAAACTCAAGTTGACCGGCCTTCATGCAGCTAATTTGATGCGGCACCTTGAACCGAAACATAAAAGCATTTTTTAACAAATTATTGTGAAAAAAAGGTCCTAGTGTGGTAAACCAACACCAATTTATGCTCAATTTCGTGAGTGAAAGACTGATCAAGGTGCAAATCTCCAAAGAAGCTATATCGGATGCTTGTGTAGAGCTTATAACAAAGAATGGTCGGCTTTTGAAGATGCTAGAGGATTCAGGCTTCCGTAAAATCATTGAGCCTTTGTGCAATGCCTTTGAGCCGCCACTTGCCATAAACAGGCAAAACATTAGAGATGTAATGGCATTAAAAGCTCAACGCATACGAGAAAGCATAATCAATGTTTTGCAGAATCGGTAAGTTCAGAAAACATATGTCTGTGTCTGTACATATCTACATTCATGCATACATATATGGCTAGCTAAATATTTGTATGTATGAACTCACTTGCATATATACATATGTATATATGTATGTACATACCAGAATTGCCAATTTAGCTATTTTTCCCACCAGATATAGCTATTTTGTAAACTCGAAAACTGGAGCCTGCAATTCTAGCTAATTATTTGACATTGTTTAGCTATTTAACAGACGATATCTGGTGGGAAAAATATCTAAATTGGCACTGCTGATACATATGTATGTACATATGCCGAAAATGTATTTTGTCTGATCAAAGAAATAGCATAGACAGTCAACTACTCGAGGACATACTACTCATAAATTTAAATTAAAGATTAATATTACACTTAAGTAAACAAAAATAAAAAAACTGAAAATTTTTTTGTATATTAATAAAATTTATTGTTATTTTAAATATATTGGGTAAAACGTGCAACGAACCAAGGTTCGAACCAAAACCAAAGCCCGAAAACCTCGAACCTCAAATTTCCGAACCTTAACCGTTGGTAAATTTTGGTTCGAACCTGCAAACCGGAGGTTCCGAAAATTTTTGGGTTTGCAGCCCTGGTTTTATGTTTCAATTATGCGCAACTTACTCCCAACAATGGTAACGCTTGCCTGAGCTAAATGATGATGCAAAGTGACTTGGCTCTGGCTCCAAAAAGGATCCTTGTTCCTAGACTCAGCCCTGCAAACATTCTGTCGGGTTCCTTATCTCTATCGTCAACAAGAGAGTTTGGCGATAGTTTGAGGGGAGAGTTTTCTGTAGTTTGGCGATTTACACAAACAAAATACATAGGGTATCGCATTCTTAACATACAAGGGATATTATAAACGATATGTGGTATAGTTGCTTTTTTAGTCCAATCGGTAAATTGGCGATATATCGCCCTGAAGATATAAATGCGATTCTCGTCGCAAATTTCAATTTCTCTATTTATATGGGCTGAGAGGGAATTCGTTCTTGAGAATTACAAGAAAGCAAAAATTGGTGTATGTTTTCAATAAAAGTACATCTTATTCAATACAAGTAACACATTATATGCGTTGCTTTACACGAGCGGCGTGGCGCAGCCGTCTAAGGCGTCGTTCCAAACATGTTTCAGTTCAACGGCCCCGAGTTCGAGTCCCCCCCGCAGAGTAAGTAAAAATTTGTAATAAAAAAATTTAAGTTTTGTTTTTCGGAATAATAAAAATAAAAAATCGTATCCCCTCACATAAGAGAGGACTCATTAAGAAAGAAACGATTTACTATCTCCATAATAATATACATTTTTTTATCGGCAGGAAGAATCGCTTTCTTATCGCCAGTGCTCAAGTATAAGGTATCATCGAATATGTCGCGGTCGAGAGTCTGCTGTAATATTTTGTCAAAAAAGTATAGCTATAGCTGCGAGCAAATGCACTCACACACAGCGCCAAAGCACAAGCTTAAACCAGCGCTGGCCAAATGGAGACCACAGAAAAATATACCTGTCACTCTCTCTTTGACAATCAGTGTTGCCTGGCTTCGGCAAACATTCGGTATGAATTGCCGAGTGACTTTGGCCCCTGGTGGCTATGGCTGGTTGGTCCTGGCTTAAGCTTAAGAACAACCAGAGTTCCCCAGCGTTAGCAACTGAGGGCCGCACATACTTGCCAATTCACACCAAATGCTTGAAAAGTCATGCATCACTCTGTGTTAAAGAGAGACACAGTCATATTTTCGTGCTCTCTTCTTGGGGAACCCTGCTAACAACTTTATATCTGTTCTCTCTTGCCTTTCTCTCTTATGCCTCTTGCAAATTTGAACGTAACAACAAAGATGTGCATGCGTCGTCTTCTAAGTAAAATTTTTTGTTAAGGGACAAAAACAATAATCGGGTTTCTCTTTCTATTTCTTGTGAATGTTGTTGCTTGTTGTTGTATTGGTGTCTTTGCGGCCATAAGCTGTCCGAAGGACCCCTCTCCTAGTACGTCAGCAATTTTTCCTCCAATGGGAAAACTTAGCCACCACTCATGGAGTGTAGCTGGGGATCCGGGGCGATGCAAAGACTTGGTTTAAGGAATCACAGTGAAGCTACGCGCGGATATGATCTTAGAGTAAGCAACTACTTCAAAGATACCTTCAAACTATAAAATCAATTCGATTTTGAGGTATAAAAATAGAGGAAAACTAACTTCGGCTCGACCCAAGTTTATATACGCTTGTAGCTTGTATAACTTATATAAATTAAAGTTTTAAATGATTTTCTTCGAACATTATGACATTTTACAGAAGCTTACCACAATTCTTTACTTATATGCTTGATACAGCCAATGAGGTAAACGATCTTGGGGTAATTCTTGATCACCGACTTCAACTTGACTCTCATGTTACTGCTACTGTTTGTAAGGCCAGGAGTGTTCTTGGGTTTGTTAAGCGCAGGTGGAAGGAATTTGATGATCCCTATGCGACGAAGATTTTGTACACTTCTCTTGTCCGTCCTCTTCTCGAGTATGGATCATGTGTGTGGTCTCCGCAATATTCGACCCATCAAGATTGAATTGAATCTGTGCAAAAACAGTTTTTATTGTTTGCTCTTAGTGGTTTGGGCTGGAATCCTGAGGTCCGTTTACCATCGTACTCTAGTATACTTCTTTTGATTAAACTTCCCTCCCTTATTAACCGTAGAGTTATGCTTGGAGTAATCTTTTTACATAGACAAGTTAATGGTGAAATTGACTCATCTGAGTTGGTTGGCCAAATTAACCTCAACGTTCCTATTAGACCGACTCGTAACTTTATCCCCCTATCACTGCATCGTTGTAATACTAACTATGCCTTGCATGAACCGATTCGTGTCCTCTGTGCTGATTACAATAAACTCTACCGAATAATTAACTCTGAAGCTTCTCTTCCTGCTATAAAAATTTCTATTTGAACTTATTTAGCCCGTAGCTAACATTACTTTATGTTCTTCCAGCAATACATAAATTGCGCCAGCAATAGATTGCACCACTACTTTGATCATTTGCTTGCAGATTTGTCATAAGGCAGCCAGGGCTTAATACCGGAACTGGTACCGGAACCGTTAACCGAAATAAACCGTTTCAAATCAAGTACCGTAAATCAAGTAAGCCTGAAAGTAGGCAGCAGAACAGCATTTCACCACAGAGCTTTCCACCTCTGTGACCTACATTTAAGCTAGGCTTAGCTTCTGTTCACCTCTTAGTTTTAGTTATCTGAAGCCATTGAAGCACACAAGAAGTGTCTATTAAACAGTGAAGTTTATATTGGAAGCCACCCCCATCGTCTTTTTTTATATTGGATTTGGTCGACCCCTCCTCAAACCGCCCAAGAAGTGTATCCTCTCTACCAGGAACTCAACCCCCCTCCATTCAGGTAGCATCTTAATACTTTCCAGTTATGAATATTATCGGTTTCCACACAATTGTAGGGAGTTTGGTCAAAATCTGATAAATATATCATATAGCTGCCTTCAGGGCGTACTGGTATAAGTACTACCTTATTATACCCTTGTAGAGGGTATATTAAAATTGTCGAGACGTTTGTAACGCATAGAAGGAAGCATCTCCGACCACACAAAGTAAATATATTCTTGATCAGCATGACGAGCTGAGTTGATATAGCCATGTCCGTCTGTCCGTCCGTCTGTCCGTCTGTCTGTCGGTCTGTTTCTATGCTATCTCCTTCGTCAGTTTTAAAGCTATCTTAACCAAACTTTGCACGAAGTCTTTTGGTACAAATACGCTGCACATTTGTCGGAGCCGGCCTGATCGGATGACTACATCATATAGCTGCCATAGGAACCATCGGTCGAAAATGTTGTTTTAGTGAGAAAAACTTTTTTGTCTTCAACCCAAACGTCCCCGAACCTTGTATTTACAAGTTATCTATGCTTTATGTAAAAGCATAGAAAACTTAGAAATACGAGGATTGGGGACGTTTGCGTTAAAGACAAAAATGTTTTTCTCAGTAAAACTACTTTTTCGACCGATGGCAGCTGTATCATACAGTCATCCGATCCGGCCGATTCCAACAAATGTGCAGCGTATTTGTACCAAAAGGCTTCGTGCAAAGTTTGGTTAAGATAGCTTTTAAACTGACGGAGGAAAGACGGACAGACGGACATGGCTATATCAACACAGCTCGTCATGCTGGTCAAGAATATATATACTTTATGTGGTCGGAGATGTTTCTTTCTATGCGTTACAGACATCTGGACAATTTTAATTTACCCTCTACAAGGGTATAAAAAGGGTTTCGGAGTATATATAAACAAAAAACCGTCATCTATGGTCCTTCAATCCGCGTTTTTATTAGACGTTGGTTATGCTTATAAAATGGTGAGTTATTCGCGGTTTTTTAGCCAATATAAGATGGAATATCACTAAATGGCAACTAAATTTAAGCCTTATTTAACTAATATAGCATTCTTGTAATTTGCGCGCAGTAAGATAATTGCATTAAATGTGGTTGAGTCCATACAACTTTTTAGGGGACTCAATATACATTTTCCGCCAGAGAATAGGAGTTCCACGCTAACCTTCATAGCTGGAACAGAAAGCACAACTATTGAAAACTCATACAATTCTGCGAACTTTGTGGAGGATTCTGACCACCAGTTAAGAAAGTTTTCATGGTTTCGAACACGTTTAACTGCGAGAAAAGTCTTAATGGAATCCAGTAGCTGTTTTGCGAATTTTTTATATTTCCAATTTGCAGTTTATCGAAATTGAATTAAAATCACCCTAAACAAGATTTTCGGCTTAAAGTTTAGTTGTGGCCACCTCCGCTGGTTCTAATATGCGTACAATTTCGCGGACTGAGTCCCAGACTTTCCGGTGCAGAAGAAAGTCGTTATCTGCAGCCGCAAAACTGGAGCAAATGTTGAAAATGTCGTCCGATGCAAATATTTTAGCATCCTGTAGGTCGAGCTACAACTCGTGATCAAATCTACGATGTGGTATGCAAAGGTAAAACGAGAAGGCCAAGCTAACTTCGTCAGTGCCGAAGTTTTTATACCCTTTCAAATGCGGTTTTTGAATTGTCAGAGTTTAAGAACGCTTACATAAAAATCTAACACTTTTTTAACTAAAACCCATTTTCCTACAGGTAAACATCTGATATCGACCAAATTTCACGAATCTTTTTGAAAACATATCAAATAACCAATCGCGGAGTTTAAGAAAGATAAAATTTAAAACAGAAAAGTTTTTCTCACTAAGACTCATTTTCCGACCGATCGGTCCTGTGGCACCCATAAGATATAGGCACCCGATGTTGATCAACTTTATCAAATTAGTTTAATATTAAGAATCACCGACTTTAAGAACTATTTATTTGAAAACAAAAAAGTTTTTTCACTAAGACCCATTTTCCGACCGATCGGTCCTATGGCAGCTATAAGATATAGTCATCCGATTTTGACAAAAATTTGCAAATCTGTTTGGAAGCATATAATATTTATTATCGCTGAGTTTTATGACGCTAGCATTAAAAACAAAAAAGTTTTTCTTACTAAGACCCATTTTCCGACCTATTGTTCCTATGACAGCTATAAGATATAGTCATCCGATCTTGACCAAAATTTGCAAATCTGTTTGAAAGCAGATAATATTATAAATGGCCGAGTTTAAGGCCGCTAACATTGAAAAAAAAAAGTTTTTCTCACTAAGACCGATTTTTTGACCGATGGTTCCTATGGCAGCTATAAGATATAGTCATCCGATCCGGTCGGTTCCGACATATTAGTAGCGTGCAGTAAAAAGAAGACTCTGTGCAAAATTTCAGCTCGATAGCTTTAAAACTGAGAGACTAGTTTGCGTAGAAATAGACAGACAGAAAGACGGACAGACGGACGGACAAAACTCAATCGACTCAGCTCGTCGCCCTGATCAAGAATATATATAGTTTATGGGGTCGGAAATGAATATTTCTATGCGTTGCAAACTTCTGGGCAAAATTATAATACCCTTTGCAAGGGTATAAAAA
>JBAMBO010000903.1:0-151723 GCA_037044535.1 Lordiphosa magnipectinata | reverse complement strand
ATTTATTTTCCATAGACAATACAAAATCGATTATTTTGAGGTATATTAATGTTGCTGCAAGTGCGAGAAATATGACTCGATTTCGTTTTCACTTTCAAATAAAGTGTCAGAGCTACTTTTCCCACTTAGTTGGACTTGAACAGACCATATCCACCAAAATAGTTACCCAGGTAATTTTGTGGTATTATAATTTGGGTCCGATAAAATGCCAGGATAACTTTCTCAAAATTAAGTGCTCGCTGTGCAGTCTACAATGTTTAATTTCTTTTCGGTCTTTACGGTACCAAGAATAACGGTTCTCGAATACCGGTATACAAAAAAATTAAAAATATAGGTTCCAGTTCCGGTTATGGTTCTGAGTTTTAATCGGTTCTTTTCGGTATACGGTTCCGGATCTGGTTCCGGTTTGATTCCCTGCTTTAAAGAGGGGTTAAGCCAAAGTCTTTCAGACGCATCTGAAAGATGTTTTGTACAGATCTGGAAATAAAATGGCGGAAATGTAACCGAAGTATGCAACTATTTGAACGTAGGCGTTCTGATTTGCTTAAGCAAAATCAATTCATAACCATTAAGAAGCACATGAACCCAGTCGAACCTGATTGCCATTTACGCTTAAGGGTATTAGAGGTCGGAGGAAACAAGATCTATCAATATCTGGGGGTTACAAGCAGCAAGCACAGCTGCTCGTAAAAAAGGGCAAGCTGACCTTGCAGAAGTTCCTAAGTTGCTTTCTAAAAGTCCGAAATGATCCGAAACATAATGTCACACCCAATCAAGAACCCTTTGCGGTCTCCCGCCGACGCTGCCTTGGCATTCATTTTGGATCAGGGACTTACAAAAGACCAATATTGTGCAATTAGAGAGGACTGTAAGATCAAAAATTGCGATATATATCCGATTTATAAGGAAGTGACTGAAAGTAAAAGCCATTGCAGACCATCAGCCTTTGTTGTTTCTGATGCAAAAGCAAAAGTCAGTCTTCAAAACTTTCAATGCTGCTCGGATTGTAAGATGATGTTTTATTACATGTAATGAATGCTAAGGACACACATTTCTCAACTGCAGATTTAATTCTAAGTTACGGCTTTGGTGGCAGCACTTGTCAAGCATACTACAATCAAGCATATTCCGACCAAAAAGACACGAATGCAGATTTAAGCTTATTCGCAACAACAGTTACTAAACAGTTACATTTCAAAAAATAACTAAGCCGAATTTTTTTCAGGAAACCCTTTTGCATTGAGTTTGCTGTCGAAAACTGTGTTTCTGATTACGCAACAGTAGTTATTTAAAATAATACGAAAAAAAAATTTATCATTTTTTTAAAGGCCCCGCCCGCTGAAGTGCTACCACGCCCACCTTTTCCCAAATATAGCCCCACGGGGTGTATAACCAAAGACCCTACATATATAGATACCGCATCTCATACAAACTTTTTAATTTTTGTTTTTTTGGGATCCAATGTCAGCTCCCATGAACAATCGCTTTTTCTTTCACATGCGTCATCTATAATATCTATAAATCTTCCCTATTAATCAACACCCATTTTTTTAAACGAATAACTAAACTTCAATACATATATTCCTCGTAGAGGCAGCGAGAAGCAAAAATTGGGATCCAATTTCAGCTCCCAAGAAAATCGTTTTTTGTTTCACATGCGTCATCTATAATATCTATAAATCTTTGGTATAACTTAAAGCAAACAATTAGACCGCAAAATCTTGTCTAGTTTTAAAGTTATTTTTTAATGCCTGAAATTTGGGAAAATTTCCTATAGTCTGTAAAAGAGCATAGCTCTAAAAAATGTCTGCTTCGGTTCATAGAAGTTAACGTTTTCCATATTTTTAGTAAGGATTTTGATAAAACTTGAACTTTGCGCTTTAATTTAGAATCAACCTGTTGCAAACTTTTGTCTTTCCAGTTCCAATGAAGCAACTAGTGAACCGCCTAATATGTAATTATCTAAATGGTATTTGAATGTAATCTAGTTTCTTATCCCTGATTTTTCAATAATTTTTCCACTTTTAAACAATTTCCTTGAATTAAACTATTGTTCAAATTCAAATTCTGCCTTGAAATTAAACCGACTGAGCTTGGCAGCGCTGAAATATGTACGCACTCGACTTAAGATTAACAACCGATTGCTCAAGTTCTTCCTGCTTGAGTGCATTACTGATCGAATGTGCCAATACGGCAAATGGTCAGAGCAGCAGCAGCAGCAGAACTCTCCAGCCCAATGGGATTAGCCCATCAAATTCGTAGTGGAATTAAGTCTTTGGCAAAGTTAAAAATACATTTGCCCGTATCTGCAAGTGTGCAAAGTGGAGACATGCGATTAACCAGGCCCGATAAAGAAGGTGCACAAATACGAACTGACTGCAGCCTCAACTCACAACTCAATTGGTCGCATGCCACTTTAATGCAAGCGTCAACATTATTTGCATACACCGAGTCCTGTTTTTCTTTTTTATTATTTTTTTTAATAATAACAATAATACTTAAAACCAAAACCCAAGACTCTGCACTCTGCTGCCCACACGACCGAAACACAGGCAGCCGCATCAAAAATGAAGATAAAAAGGAAGGGAAGAAAAAAGTATCTTCAAAATACACTTATGCTGTCTTTTTGTGGCATATCTTTTACTTATTTGCCCGCACTTAAGTATGTGGCCAAGCCGCGCCGCTTGTTTTGTTTTGGTTCGTCTTTTTTGTATTTTTCTTATATTTGTAAATGAAATGAAATCGAAATATGGGTCGTCCAGTGTCTGCCCCGGCCCGCGGTGAACTCAAAACACACATTGGCGAACAACAAGAGGATCCTCAGCCAGCGTTGGAGAGCAATATTATTGGCACGAATTAATTTTTTGGTGGGTGCACTTTAAGCCCACATCCGAAATATTTTTGGCCAGAATTGGGGCTTTCACTTATTTAGGTTAAAACGCATAAATCATGATTTTCGTATGGAAAGATCAAAGTTGATGGGGGTTTTGAGCACCAACCGTATTTATTTTCGAATATCTCGAACGCGCGCGCCACAAACACAAACACCTCCGTACACGGCCAAGCGTAATTGCTAAATGAATGAAGATCGCGAAACTGAAACCATCAACCGGCCCCCAAAGCTTCACAACATTTTCGTTTTCAAACCAACTCAGCTGGTCAGCAGTTGAAGTATCGATAACAGCCGCGTGACTATCGTTGCATCTTTGAGATACAACAACGCGTTAGGCATTTTGTAACTCATGGATACATTTGGTTAATTTTTAGAACATTGTTTGTTATTACTATTAACACCAACCAGACACGCCTGCAGCTGCAATTGAAAGCAAAACTAAGAAGTTTAGAAATTTGCAGAAATTTGCTAAGTGCAACAAAATTCAATTTAAGTGGGTGAAAACGGCAAGTAGACACCTTAAGATTAAAGGCAGATACTTTTGGGCGTTGTCCAGGCGGAAAAACATGTGTAATAGTTTAATGTTTAATTTCCAGCTGAAATGGTCGTGCTAAGTTCCTGCTGGTCGCCCATTATATGGTCAAATAATGTACGCACTGGCAGCTATGCGGTGGCCGCCTATACCGCCGCCCTATCCGTGGTGCTCATCACTGTGGTAAGCAGCGAGAACCAAACAATCTATCTATCAATTAATTAATCATTTAATTCAGATTGCCTACATGCTAAGGGGCGGAGAATCGGCTCAACTCTATTCACCTCTCTTTGAAACGGACATACGCTCCTCCATGCCCATAGCTGGTGGATTTTTCATCATCTATTTTGTATTGATTATAGTGGCATCATATTTGGTTTACTTTGGCATTAAGATTAGGTGAGTTTATGGTGACGCCCTGTTTGCTGTAACAATTCGAGTTCTTCTTCTTATTGATGTTAATATGTCATACCTCTAAAATTCTGCAAAAGTTTCCATCCGGAGTTTAAAATCCTTTGTAAAGGATCGGACCTTAAGTTTTGATTCAAACCTTGGTTTATTATTATAATTTGTTGTTGGGGAAATGCGGCACCGCTACCAGTCTTGATCAACCCACCTAGCAGCCCTATTTCCTAAACGAACGAAAGGATTTTGAAAGGTTCTAGTTTCCTAATATTGTTGAGGTATAGGAGCTATTGAATCTGTGCCAAGATGGAGTATTTAGAGAACTCCTCTCTCTTTGCAGTATCTGTATAGTTAAGTTTTTGTCATTCCCATCTCGCGAAGTTGTTGCCGCAGTCTACAGTGGCCCTGCCAGCATAGCATCCTGATGGCATTTATACCCTTGCAGAAGGTGTATTAAAATTGTTTAGATGTTTGTAACCAAGGCTGCAAACCTGTAAAATTGTGGTGAAGGTTCGGTCCGGAGGTTCGAACCCTTGGTAAAGTGTAAGGTTAGGTTCGTGGACCGGTTCCCAAGGTTTTGATTCGAGTCTGGGTTCATAGATTGTTAAATAGTTGACAGATTTTTGACTCAACATTCGTTCAAAATTTTGACATATACTTACTTGATCAGGTGAACGCGTCCAGATTATCAAGCTATGTATGTGAGTCGTCAAGTCGACTGGGCCACATCCCTTATTGTTATTAAAAGTCTTATCTAAAAAGTGTTTCAAAAGTACCTGGTCTTCACCTTCTACGTACATATCCAGCCAGCCTTTTATGAATTTTCTGCTCACATTTGAGTCTTTTTTGAGTCCTCTGTCCGAAATAGTCATAAATTATACTTTTGTCGGGAGAATATGGTGCCCAAGCTGAGAATCTTCTGAAAGGATCGTTTATAACCCGTTTTTCTTATCAGTTTTGACTCAATTTCGAGTCATATTTCCAATTATTGGCGAGTCTTTTTCTAGTCGTACTTCAATAAATCACGTTTTGAGCACATCCATGATTCATTTCCGAGTCCTCTTTAAATCGGACATTCAAAGGACTTGTTAAAATGATCTTAAAAATGTATTTGCTTTCCCCTTTTCCGACTATAGTTATACGTTTCTTTCTTCTCGAAATCGCAATATGGACTTCAAAAAAGCATTTTTAATTATGATCTCAAGCTATTGTGTACTATAAAATAGTCCGTCCGTCAGTTTCTTTGCTATCTCTTCTATCAGACTTTGCTTGAAATCTTTAAGTACAAATACGCTGCACATTGGTCGGAACCGGCCGGATCGGATGACTATATCATATAGCTGCCATAGCAACCATTGGTCAAAAAACTAGTTTTAGGGCCGATTTCTCTTCTTGCAGATAGCTGCTATGTGTTAGATAGGCATTTGACTTTCTGGCATTCACTGTAAATTGACATATTATATGGGGTGGGTTTTGAATTTGTGCCAAGCAATACAATTTGTAAAATTAATTTGAACCGGGGTATTTACCTTCACTCACTGGAAGATTCTGATGAAGACATTGTGACAATTTATAGAGAGAGAGAGAGAGAGAGTATACAACCCAAGGCCGAACTTCTTTAAACATAGATTACGGCTTTCAAAGTCTGCTCCTTTTAACAAAAACTAATCTGTTTGTACCATCAACAATAACCATCATCCAACTTAACATAATCCATTTTTTTAGGAAATGTTCCTTGTCTCCTTGCTCACTCCACAAAAGTCCCCAACTGAAATTAGCAAATTATCACAAACATAGAATCTCAACGCTTCTATGTTTGTGATAATTTGCTAATTTCAGTTGGGGACTTTTGTGGAGTGAGCATAGCTACAGCATGTCGGGTAGTCAAAAGAAGTTTCCCATGCCATTGCATCATTATAGAGCAGTTACATTAAGTTTGGGGAAAAAAAAAATAAAATTGCTAACTCAAGGTGTTTGGTTGATTATAAATCTTTATAACCAACACAAATCAACAGATATTAATTACAACATTTTGAAATAGCATACCCAATTGCTATTCCAAAACCATAGCCGAAATTCGGGCTGCGAACTTACAACAGTGTAATTCCTATGTCTTTATTCGCCGCCTGCAGAGTTTAAATACTAACTGGATGTTTGTTTGAAGTGTGAACAGCAAAACAAGTCCGCTGATGAGAGAATTTGGTTATTCTCGAAAGAGCGATCGTAGTACGAACATACCCAATTGCTATTCCAAAATGTTGTAATTAATATCTGTTGATTTGTGTTGATTATAAAGATTTATAATCAAACAAAGACCTTGAGCTAGCCAGTTGTAACATTGACTAAAATCAAAAACAGGTCACTAAACCCTATATACATATAAAATTCCCGAAGGTTATGGGAGCTATTGATTGCATCCATGTACAGATTCAATTGTCAGGCGGTGACCCTGCCGAGATATACCGTAACAGAAAGGTATATTTCTCGATAAATATACAAGCAGTATCTAACGCAAAGTAATTTTTGCAAGATGTGGTTGCAAGATGGCCTGGTTCATCCCATGATAGCCTGAACAGTGCGCTGAATTTCGGTCATGCTAGCTTAAATGGACGCCGATTTTGCACATGCTTGCTTCTTTTGTTTCCATGTGATTGCATCTGACTTCTTGTTCTCGATAACATTCTTGTTATTCTCAACTTGAGGTTCTATATCCCATTCCTCTTCGTCAGTAAAATTCTTAGCACGTTGCCTTTTTGCTGTGTTTTCCATCATTTCAGATGACCACAGCAAATCAGCTGTTTGACAGTGCTACCAGATTTTGCTACCACTTTATTAGAGAATTTGTCATTCGTAAGTAAAATTATATAAAATAGATTCTACTTGAGTCCAGCACGAAAGGATTATAACAATCCTAAAAGACTTGGATCAATCAAATGAAGTACGGAATTCCACTGTCAAAGCGAAAGAGCGAAAAGAAACGAAGAGAAATTTCGAAACTGAAAAAGTACAGCTCTCTCAGGCACGGTTGCCACACTTGGTGTTTTTGCTCCAAAAATTGTGATTTTTTTTCCTGTTTGTGCACTGGCACTTTTTTATTGGAATTGGCTCTTTTGCATTGAGCCTGAAAAAGACGCAGAAATTAAAAGAGTTTCAAAAATTCTGCGAAGTAAGAACACACATAATTTTGGAAATAGCCATGACAAGATGGTTACGCGAGCTTGCTTGAGCAGTGGGATGTTCCCAAAATATTTTCCTTGGCTCAGACTCTAGAAGTCTACAATTAAGGCCAAAAGAAATAGTCAATTTAATGAATAAACCAGAAATCAAAAGTTATTTAAATTGTATTCTTGGAATTATTAAAGATTGGAATACGGAATTTCAATCCGATCGAGACTAGAATCTACTTTAAAATCAACACAAGACACCAAAATTTGACTTGTTTCTAGATTATTCACATCTGCTAAACACGAATCTGTTTTCGGTAATGGTCCATCACGTCTAGATTTTTAGTAACTTTAGCTAAAGGCGCGTTTAGTTTGGAGTCCGATATTTTATTTTGACTCCCTATGATGATCGGAAATTAGAACTCTTCAACTTTCAAATAAAGTATCTCAAACAGTTCTACGATTTTTTTAAGCGAAGATATACCATTTTGAATACTGTCTGTCTAGCAAGCTACAGAGTTAAATTCAATGTTTATCTGGCAAATATCAGCTATATAGGAGATAAGAAATCGTCCCTTAATGAATATGTGAAAAAAGTATTTGGTCGTAAAGTGGAAAATTTGTACAGATTGGAAGCATTATTTCTTTAAGCATGCTCGTACAAGTCTTTTTGATAAGATCAAGATGTTATTTTAGTATTTTGACTTACAGACCAATTTTGATTCAGACTTCTAAGACTTACGTTGTTTTGTTTTACCGTTTTATCTTTGTAAGCACTCATCGGACTGTTTTGAAATTTGGACACAATATAGAATTAACTCCAAAGAAGCCATTGGTATTAAAATCTCAATTTTAACATTTTATTGCCACAGTAACTGATAAATACATGAAATATTTTTTGGGTTTTTTTGTACGTTTAATAATACTCAAGAAATGAAATGAATGTTTTTTTAACGATAACGATTTAACGATTTTGTGAAAGATATATTTTTTATTTTATTAGGAATAAGGGGAAGAACATTTTTTTGGCTCCTTTTTGAAATTTTTCTGGTGTAATTTAATTTTTTCAAGTGGCAACTGGCTCTCAGGCTAAATGTGCACACACACATACACCAATTTTTCTGACAGCTTAGCAGTTATTGGTGGTGTGGTTGTTGCCTTGTAATTCCCTATCAATTATAGCACTACCAGCGGGTCATTGGGTCAAGTCCATCGAACAGTTTCGAGGCTAGGGGTGGCGGACTAGTAAAATGCCTGGACTTGTTTTCAGAACCGCAGGGTATACATATTGTAATGTTGTTTGTGTCCTGTTTTTACAGTTGTGTAATGACCTCTAGCCGGATGGAACTTGCTGGTTTGATAATCAAATAGGTCATTAAAAAAGTAGCAAGGAGTTCTTGTGAGATGCTTTTTTTGGGGACAAAATGAGTTTAACATCGTAATTTTTCAGTCATTTTTTATGCAATCCTTTTTCGAATTGAATGTAGTTCGAGTATCGAGCCCAATTTAATTTCGGGTATTCTTGCACCAAGCCGACTTGGAGATCAAATCAAGTGCGAATATCGTGCTTAAATCAATTTTGGACTTTCTTAAATGCATCCGACTGAGAGATCAAATCGAGCTCGAATAACAAAATAAAATCAATCCCGTGTGAGCTAAAGTCGGGATCATTGAAAATTTCGTACTCAAATCAATCCTTTTCCTACTTTGTTTGAGAAAATAAGGGCTTGACCGACTTCTGACATCGTTTGAGATTAATTTTAGCCCGAATATCTCGGATTTGCTTTTCTGTGTAGGGCAGCCATTTGTCAGCCAGATTTGTAGTATTTGTCCCATCTAAAACCAATCCATGTATAAATTATTTGTCTTATTTCTATCCATTTTTTTTTAGCACACGAGGTTGGCTCTTGCCCTGGCTGTTCTTGATTGGTCTGGCCATTCTCTTCCAATTCTGCTGGAGCCTGTGGCTCATTGGCGGCTATTATATCTATGTAAGTAAATTTATTTATGCACTTTAAATGTTTATATTAACTATTTTTTATTTAGTTGGAGCAAACGTTCTCGGCACTTTTGAATTTCGTTTGGGTGGCCTACAATGTAAGTTGAATTTCAAGTATTTTGCTGTATTTTGGTCAACTAACTTTTGTTTTCCATTTCTTTTAGATATATTGTTGGCTCGTCGTATTCTCGCAATATCAAATCTTTTTGGTCACACAAAATCCAAATATTGAGCTCTTGATGCCTTAATTTTTATACGACTTATTTCAAGTCAAAGCCTCGAATACTTTTTTTCTTTAACAAATTTTACTCCGTCCATTCCCATATTTCACAACAATATTTTTTTAAGCCTATACATGTCTACCAAATAGTTATATACATTTTACAACTTTATACAAAATCAAAATATATATTTATGACCAAATTATTACTACATGTTCACTTGTAAGGAAAATTTTGTTTGTTATGTAAGTAAAGATGGACGCAGGGAGCTTTGCTAGAAGTTAACAATACCATCGGATAAATCCTGCTCTAAAGATGACGAATTTTCGAAACACAAAGAGTATAATCTTTAAGTACTTTTTGGAGTAAAGGAAAGACAATCTAAGGAGTACATAAGAGTTAGATATTGGACAAAATCGAGACCCAATCGCATTTGGTCAGATGAAAATGTTCTGTTACAGAATGATACCTTACCAGCAGAATAATTTTTTGTTGTTTCCGACCCGGTTTCCTACTACAAAATAATGTAAGGCTATACATTAGGGCTCCGGAGCTCCAATTCGCTGGCTCAAATCAAAATTTCCCAATGGTTAAGGTTCGGAAATTTAAGATTTTAGGGAAAAGGTGTTGGTTCCAGTTCTTTAGTTTTATTTACACTTTAAGCAAAATGTAATTTTGTAGTCGATAAAAATACTACCTTAGTGATTCTTAGCTCCGAGCTTTTGTGAATCATAAGTTATGATTCATAACCAGACCCGGCCAGCCATAGCTACCACGAGCAGAAGTCAGTCGTGCTTTTACACAAACGCTAGCCGAACTCATGATTGTGTGTATCGGTAAACATTGAATTGCAAGTAAAATGTCTGTAATCTGGAAAGAGCTCTATTGCACACACAAGCACACTTTTTTGTCCTCTTCATTTGGCCGGCTCTGTTCATAGCACAGACCAACAAAATTACCGTCTTTCTATATTATAGTATATATAGTGTATATATATATTATATATATATAGTAGTCCAATTTTTATCACATTTAGTGGAATTATGAACAAGCACAGAGAAATCTTAAATACGAAGTTTGAGGACGTTTGCATTGAAAACAAAAAAGTTTTCTCAAAAAAGGTCTCTGTATGGCAGCTAAATGCTACAGTCATCTGATCCGGCCGGTTTCGACAAATGTACAGCGTATTTGTTTGGTTTAGGATAGCTTTAAAATTGAGGAAGGAGATAGCATAGAAACATTGCTATATCAGCTCAGCACTTCATGCTGATCAAGAATACATATACTTTATGTGGTCCGAAAACTATTGGCATTTGCCAAAATGTTAAAGATCCTCTTGGATTTCTAATGGGACCCAAAAAATCACCCGGCTTCACTAAGGACCGTAAGGTCTATGTGTGGCCCCCTACATGGGGCCAGCCGGAATTACCTACCTACTACCTATCTGGTCCGAGATGCTTCCTTCTATGCATTACAAACATCTGGACAATTTCAATATGCAAGGGTATAAAAATCCTAGAGAAGGTCTGGCCAAGTGAGATTAGAGCAAAAAACTCCTCGTTTCTATGGTCGGCAAAAAAACACCTCATTTACTTATGTACCAGAGTCCTGCAACTTAATTTTCTATCACACTCGCGTATTTAATCGGCTTGTTTGTGATCGCCCCTTTGGTTTACACACACGATATGATCGCAAACACATTGAGTTAGAGCGGGAAAGCTCTTTTTTCACGGCCATAAGTGTTCCAGCATGCTTTACCGCAGCCACGGGCGAGTATCAAGCGAGCTACACACTTAAACACTCGCGGCTTAATCTGTTGTTTAGTATGAACTCAAAAACAAAATATCCATAATCATGCTATCTCTTTTGCTCTAACAAGTTAATGTTTTTGCGTGCTAGTAACAATTGTGTTACTCGTGTACGAGCTGTGATTATAGCAGTAGAGGTGTAAAACAATCGATGGCACCATCGATTATAGTCGAGTTTTCGGGTTTTTGTGAATTATTTCTATATTCCTCGATTATTTTTGGAACACAATCGATATTTCACGCTTTTTGTGTCATACCTATCAGTTTTTTTCTTCTCCTGCACTTTTTCGCGCGTCAGAAGCAGCACGGTAAGCGTCTATAATATTTGTGCATATTTTTAATGGATTTAAACTTTAATTTGCATTTCTTTCAGAACGATCATGCCGGACAACGATGTGTCCATGAAAAAAGCCAGTGATTTGATGGGAAATAAATCATCTACCTTGTTTTGCGCACACATCAATCTACTGGTTCACTGACCTCTGCTGAGCAAGTGCTAAAGGATTGTCGCATTTTTTTAAGAGCAAGAGGTGCAAGATTGTGATAAACCATATGGGCTAGTCCAAGAGGTGCCGATTGAGCGATTGAGCGCATAATACTTGTAAAAGAAGCGATTGCTGCGGTTCTTCTCAAATCGAGTAAAGCTCCGACTCCATTATCAGCGGATGAAATTCAGGTTTTAGAAGAAGTATGCCGCATTTTATCACCTTTTTATAAGGCTACAAAACAGATATCGGCGAAAAAATCCGTTACAGTTTTATTAATAATTCTCATCATTTGCGAATTGCACGAGCAGCTGAACGTGGTAAGTTCAGGAGTGACTACAAAAACAACGTTGAATCTTTGTTCTATATTAAAAGAACGGTTGCCTGAGCGATTTTCTGCTTATGAAACCAGAACGGTTCAAAAACATGGTTTTTTGTCTGCGTCTAACGCCGAGCAAGCTGCAATAGGCCTCGAACAGGAAATATTTTTCCACTTCAGAACACATGCTCCACAACAATCTCTAACACCACCCGCAACACCAAACTGTGAAGGCAAACAAAATAAAGTTTTTACATTTCTGGCAAACTAAATATCAGATGTCCACACCAACAGGTCAGACGCAATTGTATTAATGAGGCAATATATTGGGCAAAACATTGCACCAGAGGAAACTGATCCCGTTTCATATTGGAAGGTATATTAATTATTATATAAATTTAAAATTAATAAATCATTTATTTCACAGAAATTAATTGCTATGAGCGGAACATGTGGCGAAAAAGTTTCTTTGCGTGCCATCTACCTCGGCTTAATCTGAAAGGGCCTTTAGCAAAGCAGGCCAAATTATGTCGGATCGAAAATGCCGGCTATAACCAAAAATAGTTAATATGTTGATGTTTGTTAACAAAAATACGAATTTATAATGTCAAGGATCCCATATCCTAAAAACAACGCACTGAAGCGGAAATATTAACAGTTGTTAATGTATTTTATAATTTTGTTTGATACTCATATTAATATAATGTACATACATAATCGGAAATACACACTGAAGCGAATATATTAAAGTTTATTTAAATTTAAAATTACAATTTTGCTTATTTTTCAAAATACAAGCAAAAATGGTATTCCAACTTTGCATTGCAAAATTTTGATTTGAAAAATCGACTATAATCGATTTTTTCAGGGGGACCATCGATGGTTTGACACCTCTACATAGCAGCCCGCAGTAGATCTTTGATTTCGGCAACAAGAGCTCGCGGCGAAGCTAATAGTCAACGTGGGTATTTGTACTTACAAAAACACAAGCTCTTAAATACAATGATCCGCAAAAAAAAAACTAGTGCTTTTGCATTTTTTAAAAATGCACACCTGTTATGAACCGAACCAAACCTTAAACGAAACTAAAATAGAGAAAAATGCTGCACCTAATTCTGTTCCGAATCTAATTTTTGGGTTCGGATACATATTCAAAATTTGTTGTTATCTGTTATCTGTAATATTGTGCGACAGAGACGAGATCGTCACGAAAGTATAATGGTTTCTTATTAAAAATTCTTAAAATAGAGGAAAGCTTATGCTCGACCGAAGTATATATATACCCTTGCAGCTTGTATTATTTATATAAATTAAGTTTTTAACAGATTGTCGTCGAACATTCTTAGCTGAGTCATTTCCCAAACTGGCCAGTTTGTTATATGACAGCTATCAGTGTTTGGAAGTACCTATAGGTACAAATACCTAGATACATATTTTGTGTACCTCTTACTTACACTTACCTTACCTATGTCTTAATTTTCATTTACCTTGTAAATAGGTAAGGTATTAGGTATTGTTCGTGCTTGATTTTTGTTGGCTTCGATTACATTACAGCCGAGAAACTGCTGCGCTCTGCCATATTGAAAAGAAAAGTATCAGGCACCTGTTTGTGGCTTTAACTGGACGTCGGGTAAGCATTCCATGTTCAAAAACTATACGTTGCATGCTAGTTAAGAGGAAGGCGGACTATCAGCCGTGCTCCCATTTTCACTATTGCAAACATTTTGCGATTTTTAGAAAAATTTTGTACTGAAAAACGGTTTTAAATCGCAAAATTTGTACACAAGTGGTATTGGGAGCACGGCTGTGTAAGAAAAATATCGTCGGTTCTCTCGTACTCGCATAAGCGTGTGCGATTGTCCCACACACTTGAAATAATTGCCACTATATTAGCTGAAGTTAATAGCAAATACGGACTTCTAAAGGTTAAACAGTTACAGAAAATGTATCGAACTTTTAAAACGCAATATTTGAAGAAAACACGTGAAGCCTGAGTTTTTAGAAGAATCTGATTTAAAGATAATAGAGCGCGATAGTTCAGCTGCTCTTAAAAAAGAGGTTTGAAAGGACTTTCATTTTTTTAAAACTTGACTTCAAGAGAGGCAAAGAACTTTGCTTTAAATTGAAGTGGATTCCAAATAACTACCACAAAATTGTAAGTGTTTTCACTATAGGCTTGGTAAAAAAAATTACAGAAAATTTGGAAACAGTCAATAAGAGTTCAAATTCAAAAGATTCTGAAGACATTTACGATATCAGTAATGGAAGATTTTGTGAAACTGAGAATTGTTTTGAAAATTCTAATATTGCATTGGAAGTCTTAACTTATATTGCCGACTATAGCAAATCTTTTGAATCTATACTTAAGTATAAACCAGAGAATCAAACCGAATCGTATTTCGGTTCCGGTTCCAGTTCTGGTACGTACCGAAACTTATGTTTCGGTAAAAGGTTCTATTTTGGCTCTAACATTATTTCGGTGTTCTGTTCCGTATCGGTACCTGGATTTTTATTTCGGTATACCGGTACGTACCGGTATGAACCATTAAAATATAAAGAAAGATCGGCCATTGGTTTTGCGTCCACCCAATTTCATAGCGAAGACATAATAATTACAGCCCGGTAAACAAACGTTCTACACTTATTTGCCCTTTTGCCCAATTGTAGAAACTTATTCAAGTTTACTACAAGTGATGAAGTTACCACCATTTAACTTCATCTTCTTTGTTTTGTTTGTGAGGTTGGAACCCAGCGTGAAGTATAAGATTCGGTTCGATGACCGGTTCCTTAACTTATCAAACCTGAGGATTTGGTTCGAACCTTGGTTCATAACATCTGCAATATTTAAAACATTTTTGCCTCAATTTTCCATGAATTTCAGCAAATCGGTTAAAATTAAAACCTTCTTGGCCTTATTTTTGTTGAAGAGGACACATTAAACTTATTATTTGATAAATCTATCTAACTAAAGTTAACGCCATCAATCAATCATATGTCCCTGGTTCTTCCAATGTAGTAGTAGTAGTAGTAGTAGTAGTATATTGTTTTTATTGTGAAAAGATAAAATATTGACTACATAGTGATTACAGATTATAGGTGGCATTACAATAATAAAAACTGTAATTGTTATACAACAATGGTTTATTTAAAACCGTCAGTTGATGCTATGTAGTATTATTTAAACAATTATAAATATAGGTACGTCTGAGAGTCGCCTTTCATTTGACTACTCCACCCACCTTCCCGGTTCGTCACGAGATAGTGGATCTTCCGTCAATGAAGACGGCTCTACAGACTGTTTTAGAACAAAATAGAACAAAATAAAATAGAAAAAAAAAAAAAAAACTTAAAAATCTTCGTTTATAATTTGTCGCCGATATTTGGTAGCTTCTGCTAAAAATGCTGATAGGATGCGCCAATTTTCTTCGTTTAAAATGCTTTGGAGTTCAAACTCGTTTAAAGTGATGCGACGGAAGTGGAGAAATCGCACCTCTCTAAGGATGGGACAAGTGTTCCACATTTTCCGTCTCACGCATATTACAAAGACTGCAGGTTTCATCCAAGTCCCTTCTGTGTGGCCTAAAGTTTAACGCAATCATTTCGCGCCTCGCCTTAAAAATATTGCTAATGCAGTTTGTTCCAAGGCTATTTTGGAAATAGTTTGATTGACCCAGGTTGTGAGTCAGCTTTTTATAAGTGGACCTTTCAGTGCTCTGTCTAGCTCGGTTTATAAAGATTTGACGCTCTTCTTCGCAAAGCATTCTTATGACTTCAGCTTGTGTGCGACGCCATCATTGTATATTGTCCCAATCAAAGTTTAGCCCGCAGTTGTTTGAAATAGTGGACCAGTCGTAAAAAAACTGAGTTTTCCCAAGAAGCAGTTGACTCATTATTTGCTTAGGCAGTCTTTTCTCCGGCATGTTCATGACCTTAGCTACATAATTGAAATGCAGTTGCAGTGTATACGTATTCAGAGTTGGAAGGCCAGTTTCTATATAAATCGCGTTATTTGGCGTATTCTGCGGTAACTTGAAAACTTTTTTGATGAAAAACGTCAACAAGCGTTCAACATCGTCGAAGCTAAGAAATCCCCAAATTTCAGCAGCATAACACATGATGCTTGGTGATGGTTCTTACAATGTGTACTCGTAAATAGATATGAAAAATTTAAATTGTCATGTTATATTTAGACTATTACTTTTTTTTGCCTTCTCATAGTCGGAATATTCCCAGTTTGTATATGACTTACAAAACTGATCTCCATTAGATAATGCACCAATCGATCCAAGTACTAAGCAATGATTTTTTTTCCATCCGTAATATAATGAAACTTATAAAAGTCGCCTTTAATAGTTTCTGAACCAAACGTATTTCCAAACAGAAGAATTCCGGCTCGGGTTCAGGTTCTCGAGGTAATAGATTTTGAAGGTCCGGTAGATGGTCCAACCGAACCGGTTCTGCGGGTACAGTTTCATCAATGATTGATGTCGTTAAACAGTTTTGTGAAAAAACTAAACTATTTGTATTTTCCTGTTTCTTTTCATACAAATACATGTATGATTCGACTTAGCGTCCACTTTCAGCTAACGGATTTGTGCCAGAGCTGCTGTCCTCATTCAGTTTCACATAAACAGAAATGGATAACACAAGTACTTTTCTGTTTTTTATGATTATGAGTAGCTGCTAAAGTAGTCCGAGCAGAACTTTTCTGTCGTAAGATGTTCGCGTGACATTAAAAAGAGGGTCTAGCAAAATTCCACATAGGAACGCTTTATATTCAAAGTGCTTTGTCTTGCGTATTTCTAATTCTATTCACTATACAAAAGATTTGCCAACCAGAATCAATTTTTTTAAGATTATAATTAAGGGAACTTTCGGTCTTCGACTGAATACTGAATACAAATATTCGAAACTCTTGCTATATTTAAAAAGCAAGATGGTATATGAGAAATATTTTAATAAAATAACATCATATGAAATTAAAATGTTCCATTTCTAGACCTTATGTTTGGATTTAATCCCGTACAGTTCATATTTATTAATAATATTAATTAATGAACCATGCATTTTAAATTAAAAGTACCTTTTTTGTACCTTTCCCTTTACTTTAGTACTGGGAATTCCGCATACCTTTTACATTACCTACATAGGTATATTTTTTTACATTTACCTTGCACCTTACCTAGGTAAGAAAATTGGGCACCTTTCCAATCACTGACAGCTATACGATATATAATAACCGATAATATTCATAACTAGAAAATATAAAGATGCTACCATTGAAAACAACAAAAGTTTTTCTCACTAGAACTACTTTTTCGACCGAACGATTGGCAAAATAGTGTGGTAGCATATAATATTGATCAGTAACAAGTTTGGGAGCGATACCATTGAAAACAAAAAAGTTTTTCCTACCAAGACTTTTTTTCAGAACTATCTTTTATAAGGCGATTTTCATCAAACTTGGTGAATTTATGTGAAAGCATAGAAAACTAATAAATACGAGGTTTGGGGATGTTTGCGTTGAAGACAAAAAAGTTTTTCTCACTAAAACTACTTTTTCGTCCGATCGATCCTATGGCTGCTATATTCCACAGTCATCCGATTTGGGTCAAACTTGGTAAAATCGTGTGGTAGCATATAATATTGATCAGTAACAAGTTTGGGAGCGATAGCCGTGAAAACAAAAAAGTTTTGTCTACCAAGACTTTTTCAGAACTATCTTTCATAAGGCGATTTTCATCAAACTTGGTGGAATTATGTGAATGCACAGAAAACCTATAAATACGAAGCTTGGGGATTTTTGCGTTGAAGACAAAAAAGTTTTTCTCACTAAAACTACTTTTTCGACCGATCGTTCCTATGGCAGTTATATACTACAGCAAAGAATAAAAAGCATCTATTCATTGTATAATCTTTGGTTTAAGTCTCCCGACCAAAACTTCTGCAGGCTAGGAAAAGTTACCCCTTAACTGAAACTGGACCAAACGGAACCTTACCTACGCCTACAAGAATGCGTGTCAAATACAAGTTTGAATATCAACTTTTATTCCCGTAAAGTAAGTTTTTAAGTGTACTATTTTAGTATATATTATATATTTATATAGAGATAAAGAAAGATGTTTTATATTTTGTACAGAAACTGGAAATTAAAATTCACAAAATTCAAAAACCTTTGACCAACCACTGAAGTCGACAACCAACCAGTGTTTGAGTGCATGAAAAGGTAACACGATGAAGCAAGGAGGGACGGTGTGAGGGGTGAAGTTTTGAAAACACTACCTTAAACATAATGGTTAAATCTTAGGATCAAAAAATGTACAAAGCGCAACAATTGCAAGGTGTTTGACACACAAATAAAAAACAACATAATGTTTGTTTCGTTTATAACTCGTTCTCCTTAGGTCTTCTCCTCCTTTTCCTTGTTGTAGCGTTCCAGCTCTTTGAGAAATTGAGCTTTCGGCTTCATTACATTGGGACGCTCGCCGCGGCAATTGGGGCAAAACCATTTGCCCTTGGGCTTAAGGACCAAAGAGACACAGGAGAAATGGAACCACTCGATGGGACACAAATCATTGTCGCAGAGTATCATCTCGCCGAAGGATATCTGTTGTAAGGGAATGGGAGTTGTAGAATGTTGCTGCTGTTCTCTAAGAAGCTAACAAATGCTCACCTGATTGCAGACACAGTAGGTGGGCTCATCGGGATCAATGGGCTCGGGTGGCGGTGTCTCCTCGCGTGCACTTGCTGTGGTATTCGAAGCGCCAGCGCCGCGTACTTTGCGTTTTTTCTTCTTGCCCGAATTGCTGCCACCAGCACCGCCGCCGCCGCTGCCGCCGGCAGATCCGCCACCATTGCCTGATCCGGCTGCTCCACTTGTTAAGCTGCCACTTGTGGTCTGAAGATTACCCTTGCGTTGTCCAGCTGCTCCCCCTGACATGGAGTTTTTACGCTCACCGCTGCCGCCGCCGTTGCCACTGCCTCCAGTTTCATTAGCTGAATTTGATTCATTGCCGCCCATCTCCAGAGAGCTGCCATTGTTGACCAAACTCTCGTTTCGTCGTCGGGAACGTTTGCTGCCCGCACGTTGAAGCTCGCTGCCAGCACCACTTAGATTGCCATTGGAGCCGTTGCCACCGCCACCACCATTGCTGACCTGGCTGGAACGCTCCGAGTTTGGTGTGGAACCACCGCCATTGCCCGTAATTAGGCAACCCGTGCTGCTGGTACCGCCCACCACTGGGCCGAAACTGCCCACGCCTGCAAACTGTTCCTTGGCCGCATAGTTGACGCTGTTGCTGCCATTTCCGTTTAGCCCTCCAACCCCAGCGATGGCCTGTTCCCGCATGGGACTCTGTAACCTCTGTACCTTCGTGGGCTGGCACTCGTCCACCAGGCTGTAAGCAACGCGCTCTTCCTTAAGATTTAGATTCTGTTGATCCGTGTCCAGTTGCCGTAACTTGCCATCGATAATCTCCTGCATGTGATTTACAATTTGCATCTTCTCATCGCCCAGCTCTTGCGCCTGGATAAGACTCTGATGCATGCGCGTTATGGAACGCGAACGTCGACTTGCATCCGTTGAGTTTTGTAACGACAAATATAGGTCGTAGTAGTGATCCACATCACGTATGAGACCTGAAATTCCAAACAGAGATTAGATTGGTTTACATCGTCACAGAATTTCAAATGCTCTCACCTCGATACTGCACATCTATGTCCCGTATGCGGGACAACTGTCGCTGCACATCGTCGGGCAGATTCTCCACAGAATCCAGGTAGTTGTCCACATAGGTTGCCGAATTGATGGCCTCCGATTCGGATGCAATTGGATTGATCATTATCGTTGCTGTTTCTGTCCTAAGCTGAGCATCAGCCGCTGCTCCTTCAACATTGAATCAATCTACCAGATGGTACACTTTCGTATTCAATACCCAAAAAGGATTTTGGACTGTTTTTGTAGTTCAAATTGTCCGTTCAATTTTTTGTATGGCGTTGCGACTGTACTGTATTTGTGTGCGTAGGTATTGGTATTATTGCCCTTGTATGTGTGTGTATACACCAGTGTTAGAGATGGCAGATATTTGCGATTATTTTGAGAAAGTAACGAAATCCTTAGTACTGAAAAGCAAAAAACGTGAACTGGTTCCAAATATTCAAAAATAATTTAATTAAAAAATTCATTTTTCTGCTAGTTTGAAAAATAGCAGTTAGCAAGCACTCAGTAATGAAAACAACAAGCGAATTGGCTTTCGTTTTAATAAATTTATTATGTTCTAAAAAGCTTTGTTGATTTGTGATGATTATTGAATTATAGCCTTGTTACACTGGCACAATCTAGATGTCATCCGCTAGATGATCTAAATGACCTCATTCTTTCTGTGTATTTCCTCATAAGAGATAAATGTTCATTCGGATCATCAACGACGGATGATCATGTCACTGCCACGGATGATCTAGCCGCTGTCACAACATATAGCTATTTTCCGCAAAAAGGTAAGATTTTCTATCGATATGCTATCGAAGTTGCCAATCGTCAACAACAGGAACAGCTGCTCTGTGAGTTTCGAACCGATTCACAAATGGTTCAGAGACATATCTCAGAGTTTGCTGGTTCACGACCGGTCTCGAACCGGTTCAAAAGTGACTCAAACCCCTATTATGTAAGCTGAACAATCCGGCTGAACCAGTTCAAAGTAGTTCTACATCACATCTTAGAAATTATTTAGCCTGTGACTTGGAAAATCGGTCTCACGGTATATATTGTGAGTGTTGGACATTTAATATAACTCAGAAATTATTTAAACAATGAGATGGAATGTGGGCTTGAGCTTGATGTGTGGGAACTAGAGAGCTGCATGAGTGATTCCGTCATCGCACAGTGGTCCAGCCGCGCCCCGCCTTGGGCAAACCCCTAATTTCATTTTTGTTGAAAAGTTAAGTTAAACGTTAGAAGCAGAGGATCTATTGATAAAAAAATAGACTGATATGTACCTTTCAGGTATTATAGATGCCAATTAATTCAGTTTAATATAATAATTTAAAAAAACACAAATAAAATCGAATTTTTGCTATAAAATGCATTAAAAAATATTAGTTTTGTATGGAAGCTATATCTACATGATGTCCGATTTGCTCGAAACTTGGTAGAAATCTAAAAACAACTAAAAAAAATAAGATTGGCAAAAATTTGGCACCCTACACTAATTTTTGTGGATTTCAGGTGCAACAAAAGTAACACCTGGTGTGAAAATTTCAATAGTATAGGAAATGTACCTAAACCTTGACCGATTAAATTGAAGTTTTGAAAAAACAGTTCAGCATTACATTATATAGATTCGGACCAAAAATAAGCACCCTAGCTTTATTAATATGGCTTACAAAACTTGAAAGGAAACATATTTTACGAAATTTTGACGCTCTATAGCTCCGGAACTACTAAATCAATTTTAATAAACTGTTAACTATATAAGACGCTGAACAATTTTGAATCAACCAAAAAAAAAAATGAATTCAAAGTTTTGAGTGGTTCAAAAGTTACAGAATTTTGGCCAAGGCAAAGTGATTCTGGACCACTGCATCGTATGATTACAGGTAAAAAGTAATCATTTTTGAGTACTACGATGCGGACTAGGTAATTATGTAATTGATTAGATGATTATGAGTATTTCTGATTACTACTCGTGAGTATTTTTCGAGTACTACTCGTTGCATCGTCTTAAAAATATAATAGTAGAGCACCACGCCCCTGCAATCAAATAAAACTGAGTATGCGGTACTTTTTGAACAAACCCTCCTATATTTAAAAGAATAGCTGAATAATTCAATTTCCCCACTTTTTAGATCTCAATATATTTTGCAGAATATAATTTAAATATAACATAACTTATATTTAATAAATTCAATATAATTTAAATAATACAAGAAGAATCAAGAAGATTTGGGTGTTGTTTGTATATTATTTTAGTATTATTAATATTGTTATGTGCTGGTATCAAGCTAAGACCCGATATGTTTGTTTGTTTTGATCTTAATGTTTATCGATATACACGCCGCCGCTTAACGAGATTGGAACCAAGGCTACGCACAAGTGGCTTACTGGGTCGTGCTGGTTCACTAGTTCCGAAGGTTCAGGGAGTGAGCGGCCCAAAATTTTAAATTGTTACCGTCCTAGGCGAATAGTGGCTCAGTGTAAGAAGAAGGGTCTTAAGTTTTTTAACGTAGTCCAGCCGAAAATTACATTTATAGTTGAAAAATTAGCAATAAGTCTCTATCTCGGTAAGAGTGAATAAGTGTATTTGTGTACGGTTAATTAGTGAGTGTATTTAAGGGATATTTTCTGGAATGTTTCCGCGAGATCCCATAGAGGATCCAATTTTTGGAGGAGAAATTGGCCACACACCACTTGGGCTGGCCCAAGGTTTTTATACTTAATTGAAATCCATGTAAAAGCCAGGCATGGCAGTAGGGAGCTATAGTATTTAAGTATTTATTTAATTTATTAGTCCCATTTATATGTATATTTATTATTTGTCGTGTGTTCGTCCCAGAGGTACCCTGGTTAGGAAACATAATGAATATGTCTATCGTTGTTAGTGGATCGTTAGATAATATATGTATTTGAAAGTGAAAAGAATATGCTTGTGTAAATTTGTTCTAGGGGATGAGGTGGCGTTCTGAAAATCAGTGTCTGAGAGTTAAGGCGGTTGTCCGATTTTTGTAAGTCAACCTATGGTAGAGCTGGTAATGTTCTGGCAAATAATTCCAGCTATTTTTGACTAGTATTTGTGTTTAGTGTGTGAGCCGTGACAGGCATCTGAAAATATATAAATTTTTTTGTTGTTAGCCGACCAGTCCAGCTATCGAGGTCGTACTCATCCCTGAGTCAGCCGTAAGCTAGCCGGTGACCGATAGTGGGACCCGGGAAAGAAGGTCGGATCATAACAATATTAACAAGTGAGCCGTGTAATCTGTATAATTTTTCGCAGTGTCATTTAAGAAAAGTTGATTCTTGTACGATTTTGTAGAGCCTTTTTTATGTTTGTGCCTTGATCAGTGGTAAATGATATTTGCTTATGTAAATTACGATCCAGCTTCAACTTTTCAAACTAGTCGCTAATTAAACGAAGAAGTAGTTATATTACCATCATCATCAGTCGACACAAATTCAAATGTGAATAAGGTTCGCCTGAAAGATGCAGTTAGATTAAAATTAAATTTATTGAAACTGTTAAAATGTTTGCCTTACGTATGGAATTGCCATGTATCATCAATATAATGCACTGTTAATGTAAGAAAGTTCCTGTTTCATGCTATCGGTCCATATATCCATGGTCCCCGCGCACCTGGCTAATACCCTTGTTCCACTGGCACTGACGAATGCATACCACGGTTACACTCGAATGGTCAATTTGTTTTAATTTATATCTTACACTCGAATGGTCAATTTGTTTTAATTTATATCTTGCATATATTTTAGAAGTGATTTGGCATGTTTTGGGAATGAGATGTGCCAGAAAACATGACATGACATGGCGGAACACCATCGGACTGCGCTTGTCGAGCGAGGGGCTCCAGAGTATGACGGCAGATCGTCGTCAGTCGCTGCAGTATCCGATATGCCAGCTTCCACATCGCTGTCAATGTCGTTCGCACTAGGACCCTTTGCAACAATTAAATTTTTTGTTATCTAAAGTGCTTTGTTGGAATTTCAGTTGTGCTTCCCATAATCTCTTCGTAAAAGTTGACCGACTTTACGTTGCCCAAAATACGGTGTACCCTTTTAAAGTGGCGTCATTTAGATGGGACTCCTCCAGACACTCCCTTTGCATTCAGCTCTCTCCTAAATAATTAAGGAATCGACGGAAAAGTAGTCAATACTTTCGCTTATAAAATAATTCATTGTTTACATACTTGTATTTACGGGTCACATTATCCATTTTTGTCCACACGTTCTTTTACTCCAGCTCGAGCCCAGCGTCTTTAAACATGGCGACAATCTTCGCATACAGATGCAAGGAACCAGAGGTCCTTCTGAATGCCCCAAAGTTCTCTTCCCACATGTCAAATATCATGTTCTCGTGGTAGTGCCCCAGGCAATGGGCAGTTTTCAAGTTTTATTCACCTAATAAACTAATATTATTATTGTTTAGAAAAGTATTTAAGTTTTGGCGCTTACCTTGACTAATCACAATCAGCTGTTCTATTGATAGAAAATCTAGCCTTTTAGCGGAAAAAAGCTAAAAGTTTCCCGGGCGAATGTCCAATGTAACAACAGTGATTTGATCATCCGCAGCGGATGACCTGCCGAATGGACATCCATCTCTTATGGGGAAATACACAGAAAGAATGAGATTATTTTGCTCATCCAGCGAATGACCTCAAGAATGTGCCAGTGGAACGTGGGTATAAGAGGTCTTCAGTAATTTATATTAACTCGTGGAAATTGTACAACCTTACCATTTTCCATAAACGGCTGAAGATTTTCGACAAATTTCTCACGCTCAACTGCGTGAACTTTCAGTAGTCTACGACTAACTCTTGTGGAATGTGGCAAAAAGTCAATAGAAAAATTTTTGATAGCCAGCTTCACTCCTACTACTACAAGCAGTGTTGCCAACTTTTGCCGAGCAAAAAATCCGTTTTCGGCTGGACGGAGATGACAAAAAGCTTTATTTTTCGACAAAAAAAGCTGGAAAAAAGCGCATGTCTTTTCTTATTATTTATGCAATTATATATTTAATATATCATCAGAAGGATGAAGTTCCCCGTCCTCATTCTTACCGTAAGCCACAGTTGTGCCTATAAGCTTTAAGTTACCAGGAAGGACCTTATAATCGACGGAGCATTTCGCATGGCGACGTGATCTACCTACTTCTTGTAATTGTTTTGGTACACGGTTTTATGGTCATAAAATGAAAACGAATGAATATTTTTCAAAACTTTTTTTCTGCCTTTTAATCGTAGAAAAACTTATTCGAAATGGCCGCCTTGTGCCTCCCAGCAACACCTGGGCACTCATCGCCAGCCTAACATCTGAATCGCAAACGTGGCTAACTCAAAAAGACTTTCATTAACTTTAGCGTCCTTGGAAGCGCTTACTTAATTCCAAAATATTAGTTTCATCGTAGTTTTTCAACATCTACGAAACATATTTGCAAAATAGTAACAATCCCTTGTTTTTTTTTGGAGGTAGAATGTTGTGCATTTGCAACAACTGCACTAAACTCAAGAGGTATCAGAATGATTCTTCCGGAGTCAAGCCTTCGGGTTCTGCAGCCAGTCTCTAAGACTTTTTTGTTTACCAACTTTTGCCATTTTTGTCAAACGATCTGTAAACTTAGCTAGCACTTTGGGGTGATTGTGACCTGAACGTTTAAGATGGCAAGTAGGGTCGATAAATGACTGTCAGAGGTGAAAAACTATCGATTTGCCTATAAGTCCAATATAAAAATAAAGCTGAAAAAGCCGAATGCATTTGTAAAATCGTCAGAATTCCCGCTTCCCGCTGTTTCCAAATTTTTCGCGCAATACGGTTTAAAAAAGGTAGAAATGACGGGAAAAAAGCTGATTTGGCAACACTGTCTACAAGAGACCGATCCAGCTCTTGAAATCCAGGACCATTGATTGCATTAAATGATCGCAAATCTTGAGCAACGAAGCAATCACCACTTCTCGAACTTGATCAGCTGTTGGATTCTCGATCACACTAAGTCGTTTGTAGCAAGAATGCCTTTTCAAATTCAATGGTCTACTTCCTTTGGGGAACTTAAACACTTTCTTACAACGTTTGCACAGAAAATATGACACAACTTCAGACGTACTACTTTTTTTTACCTTTATTTTTTTTGAAATTCAGTCACACATTTCTACCAATGCCTTCAGTTCCGTCAATTGCTGAATACTCTCCTGCTATAATTCATTGTATATTTCTTACAATTTTAAAATTTTGTCACCTGATTTTATTTTATTCACTATAAAAGCCAAATTCCGAAAGCAAAGCCTGTATGACCAAATAAAATATTGAAAAAGAAATCAGACTCTCATTTGTAGAGGTACTGGGCGAGTAGTAACATGTTTTTTTGTTATTTAATCGTTCAGCTCTCGAGTAATCATACTCATTTGTAATCGTACTCGGCGAGTAGTAACTGTTATGTTACTTTTTACTTACTCGTGCAGCTCTCTAGTCTGATCCTGCCCAATTTAAAACTGGATTCGAGCAAGTTTGACAAGTTTTGAAATGTTAATATCAAATTCTAACCAGTTCAAACTTGAATATAAACGCCCTCATAGGAAACCAATCCACACAATGCAAAATTAGATTTTTATCAAATTTGAAAAATAAACATTTTCTAGTTTTCTGCAACATTTCGGTATAATTTTTCAAAATCATCAAACAAAATTGTTCTTAAACTATAATAATAAGCTATTCATATTTTGGGCAAATAGTTGGCCCAGATTGCTTGTGGTTTTTTGTGCAGTTCCATTATTCTGGGTTTACATTGCATCACAGAGAGCCACATTTCAGTGTTACAGCGCAATGTGAAAGGAAAATGCCTTGTCTCAGAAATCACTTGGTGTCTCATACTTTCTGTTACGCCAATGTGAACAATTTTGAATTGTCTCACAATTTGTCACAGAAAATAAAGTCACAGTGTACAGCCAGCATAATACTTTTCATATATAATTTTGAGTTTTTTTTTACCAAGTTTATTTAAAAATTTGTCAGCTAAATTATTAAATGAATATAGCAAATCACATACTTATATATATTTCAAAGCATTTTTAACAATTAAAATTGGATACAAATGGTTCAAATATGTCTTCAACTCCTTGAACTAGTTCCCAATTTGAATTGTCATATCTAGCTGTATAGGGTTGTTGTTCATCTAACTGCCAGTGCTCTTTCGATAACATTTCACAGCACTCACGACACCCAGAGTGGCATTCAAATTCAACACCCACTCACGCATTTCGATAAGTTTAGTCCTCTTTGCTGTTTCGGCTCATTCTTTTTCACGCTATCGAACTGTACGAACGCATCGCGGACTCGTTTTGTGTGCATTTATATTAATACCCCAATTGCATTTTGTGTGTTTGAATTAACTACGTGTGTGTTAGTTACATCAATAGAACATTTTATTCCAGTGTAAAAGAAGTATTAAGGAAGCGCAACAATGATCAGTAACTTTGATATTACCGATAACAAGGCCAGCAGCAAGTAAGTGCAAATGAAATGCCGGCATTTTTTAAATCGAGTCATACATACATACATATGTTTGTTTGTGTGAGTGCGTGCAGATGTATGTACATTTGTATGTAGGCGGGTATGAAGGCTTAAGTGTTAGTTCTTTGGCAATTTGCAATTAATGGCTCATGCTTATCGTTTTTTTTCTCTCTTGTTGTTATTCGGGGTGGGGAGGAGGGCAGTGCGTCAGTCATTTTGACTTCCGTTTCTTTTGATTCACATTTTGCTTGATTAAGGCACATTTGTGCGATCTGCAAACTGTAAATCATGATCATACATACATACACACATACAAATTAATATGTATGCACCGGCTTTTTTTTTTTTTTGCTACACCACCACCAGCTCATGATTTATTGTTGTGGACTCTGGTTGAAAACGCCCTTAACAACCGATATTCAATTTCAATACCCTCCATTTCAAACTGTCAATACCCCCGCGAACAACCCAAACCCAGCTGGTTGGTTAGTAATGACCATTTCGGAGCACACACACACACACAGTGGTGGGTTGCGTTGCTCATTCTTTTGCATGCTTCGTTGCATCTGGCCATGCAAGTGTGTCACAGGGAATATCATAAAAAAACACGTATGTATGTATGTATGTGCATCTGCTTGCATGCAAAATGGGTTCCAAATTTTGGCTTCTTATTGATCTTTCGAAGTTATTTGAGTTACGATTTGGTTTCTGGCTTAGCCAATAACACGTCATAGCGAAATAAGTGTGCAGCTGCATGGTTTCCCACTTTTACCATTTTTATTGTTCACAAAGTCAATTACAAACCGGCAATTACCTTGCACCATAATGCGTGTGGGAGTACCAACTGAAATGACAGACTAGAGCAAAAAAAAAGATCTGAAAAATATACATTAGTTTATAGAGAACTTATGGATTACCAGTAGTAGGCCCCCAACTTTACAAATATACACCTTTGACTCATCATAAGTGAATGTACCAACAGAAGAAAACCAATTTGAATACTAATTTGACCTAATTCTGGCTATAACTCAGACAAATATCGAACTAGCTTAATATAAATTGGCGTGATTTATTTCTTAGAAACTGTATAATAATTCTGAAACCAACTTTTCTGAACATAAGGATGTTGGGGAAAAGTTTTTGGAACTTAATGATGGAAAAAAAAGTAATGGATTTCCTAGAATCTGTGAAATTCCTCTAAACCCCGACTTTTTAAAATCCTGGACGTTAATAACTTTTCACCATTACAACCATTAAAAATTACCAATTTAATGACCGAAATGCGAACTAGGTTAATCAAAATTGACTTAATGGATTCCTTAGAATCAGTATTATATCTCTAAAACCCAAAATTCGAGACGTTAGGTACCTTCCCGGGGCCTTAAGAGAGTGCACCATACGAAATAACAAATTTACGCGGGTCTTCTAGTTTAGACGGCCGAGTTTTTCATGTTATTTACAAAATCGTGGAAAGAAAACACGTAAAGATTTTTAAATTCTGTTTTTTGTATTTGGTAGATCAATTTATTGAGAAAAATAAATCATTTTAAAAATGTCAATTTATGGTGCGGTTAAGAAGTTCTCGGCCTCCAAAGAAGGGACTCCCAAAAAAAAACTATGTCCAATGTTCGCACGATTGCGAAAGTATACTGCATTCGACAAAAAAATCGGGGAATTAGTAAGCATGAATGCCTTTATCGTGTTGACCTCCAAAAAAACAAATTAAAATTGCAAATGAAAAATCGATTCTTCACTTTATTTTTTAGTCCAGTGTACAAAAAACGAGAAAGTAAAGCTAACTTCGTCTGTGCCGAAGTTTTTATAGACTTGAAAAAGCTCGCTCCAAAGGTTACAGATTTCGACCAAACTTCGCAGATCAGTTTGAAAACATATAATTTTAATAACGACCGAGTTCAAGAGCGCTAACATTGAAAACAAAAAAGTTTTTCTCACAAAACCCCAATTTCCGAACAATCGTTTCTATGACATCTACAAGTAGTAGTCATCCGATCCGGGCAGACGGACAGACAGTCGGACTAACAAAGCTCAATAGACCAAGCTTGTCATGCTGATCAAGAATATATATACTTTATCTGGTCGGAAATGATTCCCGGAATGAACTCCTGGGCAAAATTAAAATACACTTTTCAAGTGTATAAAAATAGTAAGTTTAGTATAGTAATTGCATTTTTTCGGTGATGATCGAGGTTCATTCGATAGCGCCGTTAATTCAGCGTCGTTTGGCCCTTATTTCGTAAAAATCGGTCCAGAAAAACATGCGAACATGTGTGAAAAACATGGTTTCGAGAAAATCGCGTTTAAAGTTTGATAAAAAACAAATTATTTTAAATAGATTTCAAAAATGGATTTAATGCATTTGGGTGAAAAGAAAAAAATTATCAAATCGGTTCATCAGTTCTCGAAAAATTTCGGTGAAAGTTAGTCAAGACAAGGTCAAAAAAAATCTCAAAAAAATTTTCAAGTAAAATTTGAAAAATTAGAAACATTTAATAGTTTTAATTGGAAGTCTTTTGATAAAAAAAAGCATGGAACATGGAATTTTTAAAAATACGATGGTCGCTGAAATTTTTATTTCATATACGAGGGTCGGAAAAAAAAATTGATTTTGTTTATTGTTGTAAAACATATGGTCGGATCTGCTTGAAAGTTTTACAGTATGTTTTTAAGACCCTAAAAGAACGTTTAAGTTAACAAAAAAAAAATCGAAAAAAAATGTCTAAACTAGAAGACCCCCTTAATGGCTAAAAAACAACATAGGTTAATGAAAACGGGCGATAAAGTTGCTTTAGAACAGGGATGCCCAGAATGAGCTTACGAGCGCGTGGAAACCAATACAAATGCACAAAATACAACACAAGCAAGAATAACCACAAGAAATAGAAAGAGAAAACCGATTTTTGTTTGACAGAGACATAGGAGAGAGAGAAGAGAGTCACATATGATGTTGTTGCAGCTCTGCACGCGCCAACAGCAAAACCTTCGTTCGAAAAGAAAGAGAGGAGAGCACGTATATAAAATTGTGATTGCTTTTTACAATCTTATGGCCGCGTAAATGGTATGCGCGCGGGCTATTCCTTTGCGTAAAGCAAAAATAAATGCATGGCTTGCGGAATAGGCTTGGGCACCCCTGGTTTAGAACCTGTAAAATACCTCTAAAAACCGACTTTTTAAATAATCGGCAGGTTAGGTACTAGAGCCCTGCACGAGTCTACTCGTAGTGCCTTTCGAATCCTTTTTCAAAAAAACCGTTCGAATAAATCCGCTGAGGAAATGTTTCCGATTCAAATAGATCAGCACCTGCCTTTCTATACTGATCTATTTGACTCGTTCAAAATAAAACAGTTTAACGGCTCACGGGAACAATAACGATTTGATCGACAAAATGTTTATTGCTCAGAAATGTCTGACGTTGAACCCTATGCAGAATTCGGAATATCTGGCGAGCGAGCCACGCGCTATCTTTTTTTTGCTCGCTCAGAGCCGAGACCCGCTAATCGTAAGCCGGGAGCCATTTAACGGCTCTCGGCTCTAAGCTGGGAGCCAGCAGCCGACACCCGGCTGACGACTTATTAATTCGCGAAAAATAAAAGAGTTTAAAAAATAGTAATAATGAAAAACGTTCTTGCTAATCAAGTGGAAAATCATGCCAGGATCAATGCATAAGCACAATACGTAGCTAGGCGATTTCCATGGTAATAAAACCGTTATGAGCTTAAGAAACGGCTTTTCAAGGCCACAAATGACCACGCATAATTACATAACCATGATTATGAGACAATACTGAACCGCAATAAATACCATTTTTTCCTTAAAATTTTATGATCAAAGTAGGACCTTATCCCTCTTCTACCTCTAAAAGCAGTTTTCCAAAAATCCGTACTGTTTTCCCTGCCATCCGTAATGGATTCTTTGGAATCGGAAATATACCTCTAAATCAAGGCTACCCAGCCATAGCAACTGGGGGCCAAACCCATTCAGTAATTTATACGTGTAAAGCGCCCCATACACCACACAAATTTTTGCGCAAATGCACACACATTTAGCGCACACACTACACCAGCATTTGCGCAAATTTCAGTTGAAAGCAAGCTCTCGGCGAGTAAAGATGGAGGAAGACGCAGCTGTTGCCGTTGCTTTGGCAGTGGCATTGAAAGCGAAATGCAAAAAAGAAAAGAAAAATCGCTTGCGGGTGAAGCCGTGGCTACTTCAACGTCCAATTTTCACAAATGAGCATCTTTTTCCATGATTGCAAGTACCATACGCGCCGTCGACTTGCAGTGAACTGAGCATAATTTGCGCAAAATGCCCACTCACCACACAAATACTCTCTAAACTTTGCGCAAAGAAACCAAAAAATCAAAACAATTTTGATTTTGGTCTCGCTTTGCACAAATGCGTGCTTGTGACGCATACACCCATATTTCACTAAGACACATTAGTGTTTGGCGCAAAAATTTGTGTGGTGTATGGGGCGCTTAAGAGCCGAATGCTTGCCGAAGTCATTTCTAACTGAATCTCCGAAATTCAGTCGCAGTCAGCGTTACAAAACCATCGATCGTATCGACAGTATAAAAAGTATTTTCACATTCTCTGTCCTCTCTTCTTGGGAAACCCTGCTCTAAATCCCAACTGTATGTACATTTACTTAATTTTAATTTCAATGATTATGCAGCTTTGTATCCATCGTTTTAAACTCAAAGAACTCATCTTTTACAAATAATAACAGCAATTCTTCAAGAGGGAAATATTGACATGCAGATTTGTTCTATATTTTAATGCTGTTTTCATTTATATCTTAAACACTCAAACGGTTTTGTAATCTTCTCCATACCGGATGTGTAATGGGCAAAAATAAAAAATCACAACATAGGCACCACATTCTAAGGGAACAGTAGTTGTATTAGAAGATAAGAAAAATAACAAAAGCAATGATTAGTCCCAACTGAAAATGTTCGTCAAAATGTTCAGATGCTTGCTAAACGAAATCAGAGTTAATTGGCTTTTGAATTCGATTCACTTTCCCTATTTTGGTTCTTATTTTGGGTAGTCAAAAAAATAAAAATTTTATATTTTTATTAAATTGGCCCTTAAAACTGTTTTATCGGCCTAATCTACGTTAAATTTCAAGAAAATTCGACAAGAAACAGAACTAAAATCTAAATCGAAGTCCTTCTCATAGTTTTTTATTTTAAACTTTTCTAAATCGAATCGAAATGTCGAAATTTATTTTTTATGCATCTCAACTCTAAAAGATAATTACATTTTCATTTAAAGAATTCCACAATTTTTGGGACTATTTTCATGTCGGATTTTCTTTGGTGTTATATACATACACTAGCATAGTACCCGTCGAGCTTCGCTGCGTTCCATTAGATCGTTATCGTTACCGTTTCCGTTAGCGTCCCATTTCAAATTATTTCGTATTCTATCCTCACAAACCGAGTTTCAAGTCAATCGGATGAGAAATAGTTTTCAGCATGCAAAATTTTCCTGGCATTTTCACACCCTGGGCGCGGATTTTCCAACAATGGAAAATCACTTTTCAAATTATTTCGTATTCTATCCTTACAAACCTAGTTTCAAGCCAATCGTTTCCGGGAACTTTCCTCGTGGGCAGATTTTCAAAAATCGGGAAAACACGTGTCGAAATATTTCGCGTACTATGCTTACAAACCGAATTACAAGTCAATCGGATGAAAAAAAATTTTCCCATACCAACCTTTTCCCATTGGGGGTGGAATTTTCTGAATCCCCGTCTTAGTACTCACTTTCAACACTAATGGAAACTCCTGTCCAAATTTCAGACTTCTATCTCTTACCGTTTTGCGCTCTACGTTGGTTGCCAATCAGTGAATCAGTCAGTCAATCAGGACAACCTATTTTATATATAGATAGAGTAGAAGTAAATATACGGTTCTAATATTTAGGCTTATTCAATTCCACTTAATTTTTTTGTACTCTACGCCACTTCTGCGGGTAGAGTTTAAAATAACAAATCATTTCGCTGTTTGCATTTGTTTGATTTCCATACCTCCCGTTTCCCTTGCATATTCATTCTCTTTCCTCTTATCAGTACTTAGAAGAACAAAAAATGATGTCAATATCACTTTAATAAAGCTTACTATATCATGAAATGATAGCCTATCAGTTCCGTTCCATAGAAAAATCGAAACAATCGCCTAGCAAAATAATATAATATAACACTAAATGTATTTTTTATAGTTGTATAAGCGCTAAATGGTAATTAGCATTTTTTACTAAGGGTTTCCAATTTTCTGGTTTAAAGAATGTGAGTCCTTTGTAACCATCTACAAGTATATATACAATTTTCAGTTTCTTTAGACAGGCTTCATACATATGTATGTCTGGGCAGGCTGCAATCTTTGAAGAATACGGTTACGGTTCGATTCGTAGCCTCCAGGGTATTTCTAAACATATGTACCAAACAGCAAACTTAGGGTAACCCTGAACCATGATAGATTAAGGTGAGGAATCACGCAATTTAGTAACATTAGCCTCCTCCCGAGACGGTACTGTAAGTTTATAAATTTCCCATTTCGCATTTCCCAAAAATTTAAAGATTATTGCCATGGATGCACTAATCCAAGGCTGCAAACGGGTCTTCTTAGAACCGAACCCATTAAAACAGAATAATAAACAAAATAATTGTTATTATATATTGGATCGGTGCATTATCAACGCGTAATGAAAATGATTGTTGAGTTCGAGCTTAAGATATTTTTTGGGTTTTACGACTTTTAGAAAGGCAATACACCAATTAACACGACTGGTCTGCTTTTTGAAATTGGAAATGATGCGTGTTCTCGCAACCTCAAACCGAAAAAGTTTCTGCTTACATAGAGTGAATTTTCCTTTATTCTAAGTTCAATTTAGAAATTGTTAGTGAAATTAGATTTGCATTTAAGTTTTAAATTGATTTATAAAGAATTTTGCAATTTATAAAGATTTATAAAGAAAATGCAAAAACGAAAAGTAAAAGTCAGCCTCTCTCATTTGCGACTGTTCCAATTTTGATCGTTTCAAACTTGTGGACATGTGGTTTCTCTCTTATGTATCTAGTGCAGAGTTTTCCAGCCCATGGCCCCTGGGGGCCGAACAAAATCGGCAATTCACAACGAATGCTTGCCGACTGTGTGTCCCATTTTCGCCCTCTCTTCTTGGGTAACTCTGATCAAGTGCAACTGTAGTTTGGCCCTTGTTTTGCAAAAAGTAAAAAGTGAGCAATTTTATTCGGAACTGAGAATAACAAAACGAAACCGAATCGGAATTGGGTTCGATAAAAAGAAGTGAAACTAAGAACATGCCTGAAAATGACCATACAAGCATCATAGAGGAGTTTTGGTAGCTTATTACCAATTGACCGTTAATTGTCATATCAACAAGTTTGGAAATTGACTGTATAGAAACGTATAGAAAATCCATAAAATCTGATATTTATCAAAAATAGCTCCGAAAATGTTTTAACAATCCCTAAAGTTATAAATATAGGCTCGCACAAAAACCACTTTTTCGAAGCTTATAAAAATCGGTACATTAATATATACTTTACCTTTACGATGAAAGTTTTACACTTTTAGGAAATTGCGCCTTTTATACAAACTGCATTTTTGTTAAATTTTTACGGTACGCCTTCCCTCTAGTGTAGAGCCGGCCAGCCATAGCTACCAGGAGCCGAAGTCAGTCGTGTTTTTATGCAAACGCGAGCCGAACTCATGATAGTGTGAATCGGTGAACATTGAATTGCAAGTAAAACGGCTGTAGTCTGGAGAGAGCTCTCTTGCTCCCCAACACAAGTAAACTTTTTGATGTGAAACATCTTTAATTTCGGTACGGAAGATATTAGTAGAAGTAAAATTTCATTACAGCGTCACGTGACGCAGAAGATGGAAGGGGTTTGGAACATTGGTTTAACAGTGATTAAACAGTGACTTGACAGTGACTAAACAGTGACTAAACAGTGACTTAACAGTGACTAATCAGCGACTAAACTGTTTAGTAAACTGTGAATAAACAGTGACTTGGATGTGATTAAACAGTGACATGACAGTGACTTGACAGTGACTAAACAGTGTCTTAAAATTGACTAAACAGTTTAGTAAACAATGACTAGACAGTGACTTGGCACTGACTAAACAGTGAGTTGGCCGTGGCTAAGAATTATACTTTTTCGAAGAACATAAGGTATTGGCAAAGAAAAGTGACTACACAGTGACTAAACAGTGACTTGACAGTGAATAAACAGTGACTAAACTATAACAAAACAGTGACTTAACAGTAACTAAGCAGTGAGTAAACAGTGACTTCAGAGTGAGGGGAGGTGGGGAAGAGAGAGTCTTAAATTATTTATATTTTTTGCTATTTCAAGATTGAGATTATTATTTCTGCCTGTTATTCCATTGCGACTGTAGTTTTTATTTATCTATGGAGCAGCAACATAAACAAGACTTACAGAAAAAAGAAAAAACACAGCAGCAAGTGATCTTGTTCTTCGTATTTCTACTCCCTGTTAGTTTTCTTCTTTTGAAAGATTGCCATTGCTGATTTATATACCATTGATAGAGCTTGTGATATTGATATTAAGCCCTTAAATTTAGCATCATGTTTCACATCAAAGCCTCGTGAGTGTTAACGACACTCACACCTCTTTTTTGTCCTCTCCATTTGGACGGCACTCTAGAGCAGCCTTGGTCAACGAGAGCGATGCCAAAAAGTGAGGGTGTATTGGTGAACGAATATAAAACGCCGGTCTGACCGCTAGCCAGCGACTGAAGGTCTGTTTACTCTCCTGCCCTCAGCTTCGGCATGCGTTCGGCTCGTGTATGTTTAAATAGTGAAATGTCTTCGTCCTCTGGGGGCAACCAGTGACCATCGCTGCTTTAGAGCCTTATACAAGTTAATATTATCTCGTTTAGCTGTTGTAGCAGATGAAAGAATATACCAAATTAGCTTAAAAAGGAAATGGAAGAGAAAGAGCGCTTCTAATACTTTAAAATATGTTTATTAGTGATTCTTCAATGTTCCCAACAATTTACCAAAAACTCGTCTCTTTCAATCTCCTTAATTGAGTTTGTAGATTTTAAGCACGCTTTATTAACGGATAAAACCTAACCGTTTGTTAAAATCATTTTGGGAACGAAGTCATGAATCTTCGAAAAAATATAAAACAAAGTAAATGTCTACTTAAATTTAGAAAGATCGATTTGTCGAGTACCAAATCTAAATCCCCGACTCTATCCACTACCAAAATCGTATGTTCTCAAAGTTGTAAAAGTTGTTAGTGTTAAACTTCAATTAACATTTTTTTGATCTCTCCTGTTGCGACCTAAAATGCTTTTTTTTTAGTTGGACTTTCTTTTGGTTTTGTTGGTATAAGTTTTATTTGCGATATTTAACAACAAGTCACGCGATGCGAATTGGTTGCATTAGAGTTTGAGGCATTTAAGTGCATTGAACTTTCAGACACGTTGCATGTTGTTGTTCATGCTTTTGTGGCTTATGTCTAGAGTTTGTTAGTCGATTTTGATTGCCGGTTGGCCTAGCCTTTAAATTGAGGCTATACCTAGAATAATTCTACTAGTATTGAAGCGCCGCACCCAAACGCAAGACAGGCCCACATTAATCCGCTGGCAGGCAGGCAGGCAGGCAGAGAAGAGCATAGCAGAGCAGGAGCACGCAACCTACATTAACAACCCCCGGCCAGCTGAGTGGTTGGTAGTGTAGAGGCCATAGTAGTATACTACCATATGCATCCTCCAACGTGTGGGTTGGCTGACTGTCGTCTGGTGGCATTATGTGTCATTTATGGGAGTAGACACTTAGATTGCAGGGTAAACGTTGATGGTGTGTCCACCATAGATAAAAAATTGTAAATTAGGGAAGCCTTTTTGTAGCACATTTCCTGTTTGGATCTTGAATTTCAAAGCTGACTCATTTTTGTATTTTACTTTTCTTTCTCTTTACAGGTAAGTCAACTGAATATCCTCAATAGTGTTGTGAGTTCCAGCACATAAATTTCCATGTATGTATGTATTTTCAAGGCTGATTCAAATGCTTCATTGAGCAGACAATAAAAATCTAAAATTTGTGCCCATATTCATGCCTCTAATCTGTTTAGTTTCCTATGTTTGGACACTTAAAATAGACAAAAATTCTCAATCAATTGCCGCTGCTCTCAAGATCTTCAAAGTTGCCCATTTATGGATGAGTACACACAGACTTCACTTTTGTAGTAATCAATAAATAAATATACTTTTGGCTGATAAAATCATGTATTCTTACTCACTGACAGATTTATGCATCTGGTTTAACCATTTTCAGATTAATTTGTTTACTTTGCAGCAAGTTGTTGTTATTGTTGTTGCTGTTGATCTTGAAAAGGGGCGAATACCATTCTTGTCTAGACAGATGACGGCTTCTTGTTTTGCTACCTAGGTTTTATGATGGCTGCTGCAGTAAAATCTGACAATAATTTGCTTCATTTTGTTTTTATACCCTATATTCAAAGATACAAAGGGTGTAAGCAGTTTGTGGAACCTAAAAGTTATATATTAAGCATATGTCCAGCTGCTCAGATTTGTCCCCAAATTTGGTAAGTAATTTGCTTATGGGGGGAGAGGCCGGCTGAATGAATCATTGGCTCAAGTAGAAAGCTTAACTTTTTATACCCTGTACCCATTGAAAAAGGGTAAAAGGCGATAATAAAGTTGTGCAAAAGTTTGTAACAGGGAGAAGGAAACATTTCCGATCCTATAAAGTATATACATTCGTGATCAGCGTCAACAGCCGAGTCGATATAGCTATGCCCGTCTGTCTGAACGTCTGTCCTTCGCATTCTTAGGGAAATCCGTGCGAAATCATGTTTTTAATATGGAGTTTTTGCTTTCGGGGATATTTCGCGGGTATCTCCGTACCAAGCTTTAGATTTTGAAATATCCGCCCACAATGAAAATGACGGAAATATTTTTCATTTAAAAAATTCGGTTTGTAAGCTAAGTATGCGAAATAACTAGGGATGTGTGTTTTCCCAAATTTGGAAAATCTCTTCCATAGGTCGGAAAATGGGTCGCAGGTTTGGGTGTGGGCTTCACAATCTCACTATAATTATCTAAATTTCAATTTAATGTAATTTTTCTATTAAGTAATATATCTATAAGATTCCAAATCCTCTGAATAAGGACTGATTTCACATCTTCAACCTTAAGATATAAGATAACCTTATATGTCACATAAACTTACAAAATAACAGTGTAAGAGAAAGTGCAGGCGGATAAAGTTAATGAATTGACATCAGTATGCGCATATGTATGTGCATGCTAGACATTCTTGAATGTGCTCATTGGAATTCAAAGCAATAAACTTTGTCGCGACAAAAGTCATTTAAGTCAACTTGGACCATTGTTTGGTCTGATGATCATGCGTCCTTGGTTGCGCCGAAGCACAAACAAAAGCCAGCTGCGTAGAAGTACAATCTCGTGGGTTCTTTCATTTGCAGTTCTCGTAGGTTTTCTGATGGCGCCAATTATACAAATACACAGAATGCAGTGTACAAACAGCAAAAGCAACTTTTATTGTCGTAACGAGGCGCATGTTAAAATGTTAATTGATTTAATTTTGCCATTTTTGTAATTAGTCATTTTGCATAAAACCACCCCCTGAAACTACAACCGAAACACAATCCAAGGTGGTTGCATGCAAATCTAGAGTATCAGATTCACTTTCACATTTTAAACTCATTGCAGCCACAAGGACAAATGCAGCAGCAACCCTTTCGCAGACGACTGAAGTCCTTGGCCCCCCATGAGAGTGTTGGCTGGCAACAGCCTTCGGGGCAAATTGGGGTGTCTGGCTGCCGCAATGTCGTCTAAATTCAAGGCCCAAAAGTCAGTTGTCAGCACTGATGGAATGAATAGGAGTTTTAAATACTAAGCGTGTACACTATGCAATCATCAATGATTCATAGCCAAGCGCGGCAGTGTCATATGATGAAATTGGCATTTAAAGGAGTAACGAACGAGCAAACGAACACTCCCCTCAGCAAAGACTGTACAGAAAAGAAAGAAATCTTCAGACAAAACGTGTTACGCCTGTAGATTATTCAAGCCTTTGTTTTGTGGCATATCCCCAAAGACCTACGGGTATATGTAAAGTGCTTGTATGTATGTAAATGCATACAGTGGGAGCAAATTATTTAACCCTGTTTTGCCGATCATTACAAGGAAAACAAATCTTATGAGGACAAAGAGATGACCCAACATGATAACGAATTGAGGTGGAAGAATAAAAAAACAAGCAAATTTTTACAAGATATAAACAAGTAAGAAAATCGACGGTAATGTACCCCGTACTAGATTCCCTTGCAGTTCCTACTAGAGAAACGAACTTGAAACCTTCAATCTAAAGCTGTTCCGAACCCAAGATTTCGGTTCGGTTCAACAAATAATATTCATCAAAAATTCTGAGCTATTGACTCGTGTTTTTTTTGTTATCTGGTAGATCTAGTGCAAGAGAGTTTCAGAATCGACTTGTCTTATTAAAAATTTTAGATGGAGTATTTAGATACACGATTTCTAAGTTTATTGAATGGTTTGATCAACAAAGCAGCTAAGCGACACAATCGTAGTATATTTCTTAAATATGATTTCAACATCACATTTAGAGGGGGACAATCTAGAAAGATATCTCAGTGCTCACTAAAGTCATTTTATATGAGTTTTTCCAATCTTTTAGATAATCGTTACATTAAATTGAAATTTAGATAATTATAGTAAGATTGTGAAGCCCACACCCAAACCTGCGACCCATTTTCCGACCAATGGAAGAGATTTTCCAAATTTGGGAAAACAAACATCCCTAGTTATTTCGCATACTTAACTTACAAACCGAATTCTTGAAATTACAAATATTTTCATCATTTCATTTCAAAATCGGGAATCAATCACATAATAATTCATAAAACAACATTACGTCTTGCTGTTTTAGCTAAACAAGAGGGGACTAGAACGTTTTTTCTTGACTAATTTAATGTCTTTGTAACTAGTATCTGTTGTATAAAGTTCAAATCAAGGATGGAAAACTTTCGAATTCACCAGAACGTTCTTTTACCGAAGTGATTTAGTCATTGACATCACGATTTATCGAAAAAATGCGATAAAGGTGTTCGTATTGGTAGTATGATTGCATTCTTGCGTACATTAAATAGCTGATCTTGGATTTGTTAACACGGTGAAAGATAACTTGCTGGGTATAAAATCATGTTTCCTTACTGAAACGAATCTTCCACCATAAGTTCCATCACAGTCAACTTTTTATACTCTGTACCAAAGGAACACAGAGTATATTAAGTTTGTGCAAAAGTATGTAACAGCCAGAAGGAATCATCTCTGACCCTATAAAGTCGTAAAGTAAAATACATATTTTTGATCAGCATCAACAGCCGAGTCGATATAGCCATGTCCGTCTGTCCGTCCGTCCATATGAACGAAGAGATCTCAGAGATGGTAAGAGATAGAGGTTTGACATTTACTTGAGGTCTGACATATATGTACTTGCAGGCAGATCAAGTTTATTTTCAATTTTTGCAATTTGGAAAAAACGTCATATCCTGCACAGTTTTGATGATAGATTGTTCGTACCTTCTAGAGATATCTAGTAATCAAAATTATTTATCGATTTGCTGAAGGAATGATAAAGATCGGATGAACGATACACAAGTTATGAGCAAAAAAAGTTAACCGGCACCCCCCCTCGCCATTCACGCCAACCACAATCACAATCTTTGGGAGAGAGAAAGAAAAAGAGAGAAACTTAGAGATGAGCGTATAATAAAAATTTTGCACGATAACCACGTGACTCCTTGGATGTATTATAATATTATAGTCGGGAGCAAATGAACTGCTACAGAGTATGTTATAGTCGGGCTTAACCTACTTTCTCACTTGTTTTCCATGATTTTGGCTAGCTTAATTTGGACGTAGAAGTTGTGGATGCTTTCATTCCCTTCTTCAAAGTAAAAGCAGATGTCTGCAATATTGGCGACTTTCGATTTTGACCTAATAGCTATTGACTTAAACACAGAAGAATTGTGAATTGTGTCAAAGTGCCCTTGGGTGGATGCACTGCCGCCTGATGGTACAACCTTTGCCAGCTCCCATCTTCACGACATTATACCCGTCACTCGTAGAGTAAAAAGGGTATACTAAAGACGTGCAAATGTATGTAACAGGCAGAATGAAACATTTCCTACCACACATTTGTTAGTAGCAGCAAGTAAAACAATATCCGCACGAAAGGCAAAATTATCGATACCCTTTTGAGTCACAGAACTTGTTTCTACGATTTTGGAACCTTTTTTTAAAGCATTTTTTGTTTAAGCATTTTCCCATTTATTTTCGGTTAAAGATTTAAACTAATTTTCCTGCTCTCGGATACGCTAATTAATAGTCCAAAAGTACCTGGTCTTTTCTACCATTTTTGTGCTTAAAAACTTGACTTTCATGATTGGAAACTGAAGAATTTAGTCAGGTTTCAGTTAAAGAAATGGCTTAGAATGGGGCGTTATTAGTGTGACGGTGTTACCTGAATTTTCCTAACAGAATGCGAACATTCTAGTAGTGTAAGGAAAACATACAGCTTAGCGAACAAAACCCTCAAGCATTTAGACGAGAGCAATCCAATCCTCGTGTTCGATACTGAGATATCTTCAGGGGCCGCTTGAATATTAAGACATAGTTGGTTTATGACATCATCTATTGAGCCTCGGGCAACCGAGTTAACAGAACCTTTTTCCAAACATATGGAGTTCGCATCGGTTCATGTTTAGATTCGACCGAACTGGTTTTAAGGGGGCTTTGGTTCTGGGGGCTCTTGATTCTAATACCCATTTTGTTGTAAACACGTTTTAAAATGTCTCAGGACCGAAACCGAATACAATTCGGTTTGATTGCTTTAGGTCCTTCGATAAGTTCCCATTCCAGTTTCTTAAGATTGGTACTTAATTTTGATTATTTTCTCATGGACCTCAATATATTGCATCTTTATATATTGATTGATATTGTTCCCATTGTGTCTTCGACTGTGAATCGGTTTGACCCCAAAGAAAAACGGAAGTTTTTCAAAATATTCCGTCTTAAAATAGCATTTGGTTTCGTTGAACCCCCAGAGTAACCCCATGAAAAGGTATAAGAGTATAAATAAGAGTTTAGTGGCTGTCCAGTTTAGTCCCCCAAAAATTCGTGAAATTTTTTCTCTATAGAGCGGGAACTATAGTTGGGCAAACATGGTTCCTTTGTAATTTGATCTTCAGTTTCATTAAAAATATGTGTGAAAATTATATGCTGAAACAGTTTTGTCCCCAATAGAAAATAAAGTGCTGTGGGTGGAATGTTGAAGATAAGAAACCGACTGACTTGAAAAGTATGCATCTCATTTCTCAGAAGCGATTTGTGCCCCCTCCAATCGCAGTTCTTCTGGCTGAGTCACATTCTATCAATGCCTCTAGACGATAATAAGCCCATAATAACAATCAAATGAAACTACGCCATCCGTTTCACTCACAAAGGGAACCTCAGCTTAGGAGTCAACCTTTTTAGCCCGCATATATTCTCTATTCAATTAGTAGGATGTGGGGGGATGGGGTTGTGCCACAAAATTTATCGCCCATAGATCGTAGACGTCAGCCGGTTATGCAATGGAACCAGCAGCAGTCAATGCTGCCGGTTATGATCCCCCCCATCAAGTAAGAAATTGTAAACTGATTCCAAGAAAATTGTTTACTGATAATAATTTAAAATGTTCTGATTGAAATTGGCAAAAGGAGCAGAGCAGATCAGAGCAAGAGCAACGCAGAGCGGCACCTGCTATTAGGGAAAGCGGTTAGCTGGATCGTCGGCCGGCCGGTTTTTTGCATTCTGAAATGGCTCACGACACGACGAGAGACAAAAGAATTTTACGGAAGAAAGAAAGCGTAGTTTAAACCTGTTTCCTCCAATTGGCAACGCGACCCAGTCGCCTTCTTCTCTAGGTCCATATGCGTTAGCCGGCGGCCTCCCTTCGATGTGGCAGCATCATTACATTGCATTTATTTGGTAATGCAGTGGAGAACCGAACCTGTTAAGGAGACTTTGATAATCTCAGCATTGATGATGATGCGACAGAAATGTGGACTGCAATGCTACTTCATCGACTGCTTTTTGCATGCGAATTTCCTCTTTCAGTGTCAAGTGTGAATGAACTGTGTTTGGTTACGGATTGCTAAACTTCATTGTCATCTTTGTCGCTGGCAGTCAATGGACTTTAGTTCAGAGTTGGAGGAGAAGATAACTCGTACTGTAGCAGCAGCTGTGCCAATGATCTGGCACAAAGAAACGGGCAGTTTAATAATTTTTTTTCTTTATATATACGCGTACACAGGATCATGTCGTGCACTTGGCTGCCTTGTGTTAAAATTTTTACTTTGCCCTTAATTTTGTGAAGAATATTTCAAGTAGAATCCCAAGTCCAGGGTGTGGCAGCAACAATTCTTCTGAACTATAAATTAATTCAAAGAACATGAAAAAAAGCTTGCCAATTTGTTAAATATGCTAAATTGAAGCAAAGAAATGTTAGGAAATAGATCAGTCATGGGGTGTGTCTTTTGTCTGAAAGTCGGTCAATGTAATTAAATGGTTTGATAACCTATGATAACCTCCTATCAGCAATGGGGATTTTTGTTTTCGTTCGTTACTCAGTAAGAAAATAAAGTTATACTTTAAAGCTTTATTGATTTTATAAAAATTAATCATTCGAACATTTGTCCAGATGCTGCTGATGCAAATGTTGAACTATGTCAAAGCATTTGTATACCACATGGCTGTGTTACGTAGCTCGAGTACGACATTATTAAAACGCTAAACAGTTTTTGATAAAATCTTGACTTGTCTTCTTTGGACATTAATGTATAATGTCATTATAATGTTTGTCATTGCGATTTCGTTGTGCGGTTTTTCTTAAATGAAGTAATTTATTTTGCGGTTTAGACCCTTCTTAACAAAAACCGCAAAAATTTTCATAATACACACCAAGTTTCCAGTTCATAGCTTCAATAATTTATTACATATGGCTATGAACTACTTTTGAACCGGTTCGAAACCGATCTTAAACCAGTGAAATATATAGATATATAGAGCTAGCTCCCTATTTCCAACACACAGACCAAATTTCAAGATCATAGCTTAAACAAATTTTAAACCGGTTCAGCTAGCTCGTTCAGAACCGTGAAAAAAATCTAACTTCATACTTCCTGATCGACATGAATAGTCAATATTTATTTATTTATTAAAAAAAAAGTCCACCAAAAAAGAATGTCAACCAAATTCTAAATTCAAAAATGCTTTTGAACTAAAGAAGTCTTACAAAGAAAATCTAGTAACAACAAATTGCAAAACACTTAGCCAAAGCTTTTTGAAATAAGGATTTGAAATAATAAAAGTTTCTTTTCCAAGTTATTATATTTCAAAAATCTTTTCTCGATTTTTTTTAATAAGCATTAGTATCTGACGTGACGTTACCTGACATTACGTTACTTAAATTTCCACATTATATTTATGTTGTTTTTCTTATAATATAAATCAAAAACTTACAGTTAATTGCAATCACATATAGGGTATTCACCAGCCCTTGTAAAAGCGTAAATCAAAAAGCGTAAACTCCAAAAGTTTACGCCACAACAAAAAAACACATCGGAAATAATTACCAACTTTTTGCTGCCCTGGGGTATGTTTAAAAAATCAGCGTAAAAGTGTAAAGTATCAACAAAAAAACACTTGGTATCGAACCATTTCGACGTTTTTGTCTTCAAAATATACGGTCACACTAAAAAAATCAATTGTCCGTTAGCTGAATCTGGCCAGTAAATAAATCGACACACTTTCCTCAAAATACTCTCTAACAAGTCCAAGAAATAGTTGCAGTTTTCCTTATTGATGAATTGTCTTTTGACGACTCCAAACCAAAAACTACAATCGCTAACTCAATTTCCATTCGAGGTCGAAATACAGTCGACACAAAGCATGCATCAATTTGGCAATCAACGCGAACTGACTCTTAGTGACACGGAGCATTTGGAGAAAGCGCCCATCATTGAAAAATGGCAGCACATTGGTTCGCCTGTTGACTGATTTGGGCACACAGAACTTGGCTCGTCCCCGGCAGCATGCAATTGTAGTAAGATCCAGCATTATAGTCCATACCTAAAGATTTTTTATGTATTCTTATTTCTTCATGCTCGTATTTAGCTTGATTTGTACACCTATCATCAATGAATTCTATTTCATCAAGCGCTAGGTCTATTTTTCTCACAAGACAGCAAAAAACAGCTGATTTACGCCAAAAATTACGAGGGTAAGCAGAAGGGGCGCTCAATAGCTGCGTCGCGTAAATTTACACAATTACGCTTTTACGCGGACTGGTGAATACGCTAATAGTTTCTTACTGTATAGAATTATACAACTTTAATGAGCACGGTTATAAGTTTGAATTTGTACTGACTCACTCAGGCGTGCGATCTTCCTTTTATTTCTAAATTTCTTCCTTAACTCTACTTTAAACTAGCGTGTGTATAAACACACACCGCTGTCCTGATCCTAGTCACTGTCGCTATTAATATTTAATGCTATTACAAAAGATGGCATGTTTATGACATAGGCTAAATATTTAAATATGAGATTTACACTACGTGTGGGCCAAGATGAATATCACTTTCAAGTTTGAACACTTAAAATTTTTGTATTAGGAAGAGTTTGGAGACCTAGAGTCAATGCAATCTATAGGCATTTTTATAAAAATATAACGTATCCAAATGAGAAAAACGAAGCTTGCGAGACTGCATTCAGAATTCTCGAAATATGTTATGTATAAATTGAAATTAATGCAATTTGATTGTTTCCCTGTGAAAAAATGGTAAAATATAGTTTTTTAAGAACTTTAAATTTTTTGGCCTCGGTGGACTTGTCAGTGGAAATGTCCATATAGGAATACTTTCCGTTAAGACGATCTTGAATACAAATATGTATACCAATATACCAGTTAACCTTTGTGGACATTTTACTCAAATGATGTTCATTAACTTTAAATTTAAAATGTTTTAAAATATAAATATAAAGAAATGTTTTTTTTTATTAAATATTAAGACTTACGAAATTTTCTAAAACAATCAACATTTCTTCCTTTTTTTTAAATTTAATTTTTTTATGTTCAAAAGACGTTACATTGTTCCGTAGTCCAATTCTACATGTTAAGATATCTTATCTACACAAAAATTTAACGTCACATTATTTCTACATGTAAATTACACCAAGCAGAACTAAAAAAGCTCTGCATTGATGAAAGCTTAATTGATTTAAAAGCCTACCAGAAAGCTTCCACTATCAAGTTGTCGCTAGTGAGCAATTGAGCTTAAAGTTGTTTTAAATGCATATTTTGAAGCTTTTTAGGCGCGTTTTGTGGGGTCACCTTCACTTTTGTTTCGACTTTCTTTGAATTTATCGCAAAGTGCTATTTTTTAAACTTAAAATAAACTATTCCAAACCATTCTAGCATTTTTTTAAACGAAGAAATACCATTTTGCATACATGTTTGGAAAATTGTCTTCTGCCCAAAAGTATGCTATGCGAAAACACAAAAGTATCCTAGACCTTTGTAATGAGCTCTAATGAAAATGTTCAACGACACCTATTGCATACTTTTAGGCGGTAGAAAAAGTTTGCCATTTTTAATATATAAACTAAAAAAAAAGTAGAACGAATAATTTAAGCGCACGAATATTCTTGAAATCAAGCTCAATTCAATGTCAATTTGATTTTAATAGTCTTGGCGTGTGAGGATAAATAGCTGAGCGCAGGAAGCAAGCAATATTAAATAGTATACGTTAAAATCTCTTGAATTAAAAAAGTCGTAATTTTATACTTAAATCAAGAAATTAATTCTTGGATCAAGAATTTTTATTCTTACTGTACTTTTGTTATGGAACATTCTTGAACCAAGTATGAAGTTGTCTATCTCCATGCACCCATTTTCACTACCACAAACAATTTTGCAATTTCAAACCGATTTTCTGGTCTCAATATCGACAAATATTTGTCGACTGTGAAAACGGGAACAGTTTCTGATTGCTAAAGCTGATAAATTCAAAATGATACATATATCTTTGCTTAGAAAAATCGTAGAATTGTTTGAGACAATAATATTCAATAATATCAAAGAGAGTCAAATCCAACGGGTCAATAAGGCAGTTTAAGTCACTTTAAGCTGAAATTACAAAAAATTCCAGACGTGAAGGACCATTTTTAATAACAGATTCGTGCACTTACAAAAAAATATCTAAAATTTTATACTTCAAACAAGAAAGTCCGATATCAGAAGTACAACAAAACTGCAAATTCTTGAACCAAGTATTAATTTGTATCCCGAATTTTCTTGATCCTCTCTTTTGAATGCTATACTCTGAAACTTTGCTTGCTTTCTTCGCACAGCTACGTAACATCAGTCACCTCGCCTATAAAAATCAAAGTAAGTAGAAATTAAGCTCTATTACAGAAGCGATTTTTTTCCTGTGTGGACCCAAGCATTTGCGGTCCCGAGCTGTTGCCGGGTCGTTGAGGCGGTCTACCGCCTAAGCGCAATTCGGGTCTGTAGAGCGTTCAGGACGATAGCTAATGAAGCAGCGCTCGTCATAACGTCATACCGCGGATCGCGTGAGCGGTCACCAGAAGCACACACTGTAGATGTGGATGGACGGTTACGTACAATGCGCAGTACGTTCAAGTGGCCCATGCGACACCAAGCCGAAGTTTGTTACGCGCCAACCCCAGGCAAAATAGTAGCCCACCTCCCGCCCAACTGACCGAGAGGCGCAACCACTAACGTGACACGAAATCGCTTAGGAAGAACATAAAGTAATGTTAACTACGGGCTAAAAAGGTTAAATATAAATTTTTAAAGCAGGAACAGAAGCTTCCGAGCTAATTATTCGGTAGAGTTTATTGTAATCAGCCCACAGGAGATGAAATGGTTCATGCTAGGCATAGTTAGTATTACAACGATTTAGTGATAGGGGGATAAAATTACGAGTTTGTCGAATTGGAACGTTGAGGTTAATTTGGCCAACCAACTCAGTTGAGTCGATTTCACCATTAATTAGTCTATGTATAAAGATTACTCCAAGCATAACTCTAATGTTAATAAGGTATAGAAGGTTAATCAAAAGAAGTCTACAAGACTATGATGGTAAACTGACCTCCGGATTCCAGCCCAAACCAAGAAGAGCAAACAATAAAGAACTGTTTTTGCACAGATTTGCGGAGACCACACACACGATCCGTACTCGAGAATCGGACGGACAAGAGAAGTGTACAAAATCTTCGTCGAAATCAAATTCCTTCGACCAGCGCTTAATAAACCCAAGAACACTCCTGGCCTTACAAACAGTTGCAGTAACATGAGAGTCAAATTTAAGTCGGTGATCAAGAATTACCCCTAGATCATTTACCTCAAATGCTGTATTATTTAAGCACTCTAGTGGGACATTATCAAGCATATAAGTGAAGAATTGTGGCAAGCTTCTGTAAAATGTCATAACCTTACACTTGGAAATGTTAAGGTTTAATAGATTATCTTTACACCAAGACTGAAATGCAGCCAAGTCAGCTTGCTAATTAAAGCGGGAAACCAAATCATTATATGCTAAACATAGTTTCACATCATTGGCGTACATAAGCACACGAGAGTGAGTCAAGACTGACGGAAGATCATTTATGAAGAGAGTAAAAAGCAATGGACCCAAGTGACTGCCTTGGGGTACTCCAGAGGTAACTTGGATTAGTTTCGAATATGAATTACAAAATACACAGAATATGAATTTCAAATCAAAGATCCAGTTTAGAAGGTTAGTTGCAAAACCAATTAAACTCAGTTTATGAAGCAACAAGGAGTGATTAACAGATTCAAAAGCCTTACTAAAATCAGTATAAACTAAGTCAGTTTACATCTTACATAAAAAACCTTTGATCACTAATGATGTAAGCTCTAATAAGTTAGTGGTAGTAGATCGACGCTTCACAAATCCATGTTGATATGGTGAATGGAATAATGGAATTACATAAATGTTGCAGTTGAGATGTCATAATTCTCTCAAAAGCTTTAGGAATTGCAGAGAGCTTGGAAACAATTCTCAACATCCGACTTATTACCTTTTTTATGAAGAGGAATGATATAAGATTTCTTCCACAACACAGAGAAAAAAGGATGACTCAAGAGACAATTCAAATAATTTATGAATAGACTTACAAAGTGCATTAGCACAAAACCTAAGTACACAAGCAGGTACTCCATGGGGACCCGGTGCGTACACAGGTTTAACAGAGTTAAGATCGCAAAGGAGAGAGCTTTCAGTGTTTACAGGGCTGAAAATACAATTAGACCCATTCAACTGATAGGAGTATGGTTGATTCGCAAAAAAGCTAGAAGACGAGTAGGTTGACGTAAAAAACTCGGCAAACAGATCGGATATGGCCTGATCGGTGTTTGCTTTCGCATTACCAGACCGCACAGATGAGGGCATAGTGGAAGATTTGCGTTTGAAGTTAACAAACGCATAAAACTGCATAGGATTGTGCGAGAATTGAAGCCTGTAACGGTTAAGATAGTCTTTATACCATTGTGCGTTAAGCACATTAAATCTAGAACGAGCATCAACATAACGGGAGAAATCATATGAATTTTTCGAATTCTTATACTTTTTGAAAGAGAGAGAGCGGCAGCCTATTAATTGGCAGAGCGCATGGGACTCGTCCTCAAAAGCCCGCTGGACGCACAGGTTAGCCCCAAAACCAAACCGTGTGTTTTGAGACCCCATGGGGAGGTATACTTCTACCTCACCCAGATACTAAGTGGTCACGGATGCTTCAGATGCTAACTACATCGCTTCGTGCTCGGATTCACAACACGTTCTGTTTGAATGTGGACGCTTTGAGGAGCAAAGAATGGCACTCAGGGACATCGCAGGCGAGGAAGTTACCACAAAAAACTTCTCCGAAAAAAAGGAAAAACGTGATCGAAGCCACGAACCACCACAAACGACAAGGGGAGTTATAAGCAAAACAAAATTCAGAGCAACAGACCTACCAGCAGCGTCTTTTATAGCTACTTTTTACGATTGAACTTGACTGGCTTTCTTAACTATTAACTCTCTCGGAACTGGCACAACTAGCTTGTTGAAGTTTAAGTGCTAAGGTTACCACCCACTTTAACATCATTTTATACTAGAGGCCAGTAGAATTTATGATTCTTTTAGTTTTGCTGTCCCAAATACAATAATAAATTTATGTGCAATTGGGGAATTTTGGTGCTAAAATTGATAAACGATAAGTCCAAAATGCAACACAACAGCTGCTGTTTGATTTTGATTGATTGATGAGTGGAAATGATTGACTCCTTTTATGGCATAGCATTGCATTTGCATTTTGATTGGCGATCGGATCGGCGTTTGGCCAAAGATATTTCAAATTGTTTTCTATTCCCAGATCAGCCAATTGTCATAAATATTTGTTAGTATCTCTTGTGCGTTTTTTCTCCCGTTCTAATTCTTTGCTTCTCTCCCCTTCGCCCCTCCGCCCCACTCCCCTGGCTCATTTGTCTTGGTTGTTGTAGTGTTTTTTCTGTGTAGCCAGCCCGTTGCTAGACACAGTTCGTGCCTGCTCAACTGCTGTGGTATTATCTCCACACAGAAATCGGCGTAAATAATTACCGCCGTTGTTGTTTGATGCTTTGAGAGTTTTCTTAAGCGAAAATGGTTGCAGCCGCAGCAGCAGCAGCAGCCGTTGATGATGAAAAACGGGAATTACTATTTTAATAGTAATCATAATGAAAGGAATGCATTTAATGGTGTTTGTAGTCAAGATTCTGGGCCGTCGACAGATATCCATGGCGCTAATGAGGTTTGGGAGGATGAGAAAAAAAATGAAACATTCACAAATGCTTTCACTGAAAAGCCCAGCAAATCCCAAGTTGCTCTTGGAATTGGTTTGTGTAACATTTGGACATTTCCAAGAATTCCAATCTGGCTTATCTAACGCTCCTATCTGACTCTACGCTAAGCTGGAAAAGCAGCTTATCCCAAGAAGCCAGCCAGCCAGCTGCACGTCTGACAAAAAACAAAAATGCGATCTTAAACTCGTGACTTTTCCAACTACTTAGATTTGACAACTCATATGTTTAGTTTCTGTTTTTGGTGTATTAATTAACCAAAGAGTGTAACAAATTCTAACCCAAGCGCAATTCGAGTTGCCTTTCACTTTGTGCTGTGCGCGTCCAATAAACAAATAATAATAATAATCATAATCATATTTCTCCCCCCGTTGCGCTCAGTAAATTTATGTGCACACTTTTCACTTCAGATCATAAAAAAGTTTTGTAATTTAGTTTAACGAATCAAGAAGACGGTTCAAGAAAAGGCGGAATCCAAGCACTATGGCTTGGCCTTTAGTGACTTTTTTTTTTGAATGCAACTCGAACATGCAAACACGAACGCTACAAATAGTTTTAAGAGCATTGGCTTCCCACCAACTATGTGAATTACTAGCATATGTCTCTCTATACACAATCCATCTCCTCCCTATCCGCACTTGGTTTCTAATAAGCTTTATTGTTTATACGCTATTTAATGAATTTGTCTTGGGAACTCAACCCACTCACAATACACAGCAAATTCATTTATTGCTCTGCAATTGTTTAATTTCATTTATGGCTCAAAATGCCCATTTAAAGTTGCTTTTGATTAATCTCTAAATGTAATTGAAAAGCGCCCAGCCCAGGCCCAAACATTGCCTTGGTTTTGCACCCCTTCCATGTACGTAAGTCATTGTTGTAAAAGTGTTTCAGTTTGAAAATTGTAGAAATTTGTGGCAAAATTAGTAAAGTTTCTGGTTGCTGAAGTTTGCCGCAAAATGTCAAGGTGAGGAAAACTTACACGGCTTTGACTTCGGAGTAAATCGGCAGAATGAAAAGCAAATGCAAATTGGTGAAATAATGCAAAAAAAAAAAAATAGATTTTTGAAATGTTTTTAAAAAACTTTTATACTTTTTTTTGAGTAATTCAAACTTTTTTTTATACTTTTATACTTTTTTCCCATTCAATTTCTGGAAATGGTTTTTGAGCAGCTATCGAATAATTTTATATTGAATTGTAAAACGCAAAAGTCATTGTTAAAGACTAATTGGTAATACTGTTCACCATCTTTATAAGGCAAGTTTCCCAGAAATGATTAAAAATAATCCGCAATATAGTTTGTTGCCCACCTAAATACGCTCGATCTGCACATCAGCTTTTTAGGAAAAACGATGCACGCATATAATGAAAATCGACTCTCACACTACATTACCAGCAATCTAATGGAAAAGAACATCTTCTGGGTAAGAAGTCTGGATGAATTGTGCAACCCGCTTGAAATAGACTGAAGAGACTCCGTAAGATCAGCACGTACGTGGAATTTTTTCCGGATAGCCATCCATGATGCCCTCAAAGAAAAAACATTGCAGTACAACCAGTAGCGACAGGTCACTAGCGCCAATAGAATTAATAAACACTTGGACAACTCAGTGGCCAAAAAGATCCAGTCTCCGCCACTAGCCACAACTTCCTGGGTACTTAAGGTCCGATTCGATCTTATAAAACTGGGGTCTAACACCTGCGACCGTCAGGAACATGTAACCTGCCCCCTATGCAACACTGCAGAACTAGATGATGAAAGATGCCCAATTTTAAAGGAGCATAGAATGCTATGTTTTAGGAACCCCCTGCTAACAAGGACCCATATAATAAGTAGTCTGGATAATAGGGAGGATAAATACTGGGCAGACCTGGCGACCTTTATTAAGCTAGCTTTACCATATCGAGCAGCAATTTTAGAAATCTTGAATTAGTCTTAAATGCGTGCAAATGTGCTACTCTTGCTAAATACTGATGAACGATCTGGTATCTGGGGAAGACCCGGACAGCCAGGTGTAGTAATCGGTGTGGGGTGAGGTAACCTAGTGTAACCTTTATTATTGTTATATTAATCGTAATTCCAAATTGTACTCTTTGGTATATGCTCATGAAATAAAGAGAACCATGATTATTATAGTTTGTTGATCAAGAAATTGAATGGAGCAGCGGCTTAATTTTTATTTTTTTTATTATACCCAAGGCAAAATCATAAACTGAAACAAAAAATGTCGGGCTATATTTAAGTATAAATAAGTATGATTTGATCCCGACCGTACTCATTCTATATTTTAACATTATTGACAAAAAATCGATTTAACTATCATAGTGCATTGTATAAAATATAGACAATGTTAAAAATACCTCAAATAAAAATAAAAACTTCGCAGATCAGCCTCAAAACATATAATATTAACAATGACCGAGTTTAAGAGCGCTAATATTGAAAACAAAAAAGTTTTTCTCACTAGAACCCATTTTCTGACCCACTTTCCGACCGAAAATTTCTATGGCAGCTACAAGAAATAGTCATCCAGCGTGCAGTAAACCGAAGAATCTGTGCAAAATTTCACCTTGATAGCTTCAAAACTGAGGGAGAGATGAATCCTTTCTTGCGTTGCACACTTCTGGGCAAAGTTATTCAAGTGTATAAAATCTATGCCTCTACGGGAACTTGATCCAAAGACCTCGACTTTCTAAGCGAATGTCTAGACCGCGCGGTCTAATTTCATTATGCAAAATGAACTTAGACCGCCATCACAAAATGAAATTAGTCTTTCAATGTTTGTTGTTTGAACGGATTGTGGATAGATACTTTTAAACTCTTTTCCACACCCGCCGTAGACAAAATTTTTTTTTTAGACCGCGCGGTCTAATTTCATTTGATGGTCGCGGCCTAAATTCATTTTGCAGAATGAAATTAGACCGCCATACGCGGTCTAATTTCACAGAGCCCAAAAGTATGTAACTGGGAGAAGGAATCATTTCCGACCCTATAAAGTATATATGTTCTTGATCAGCATCAACAGCCGAGTCGTTATGGCCATTTCCGTCTGTATGAACGCACATATTTGAGAAATGTTAAGAGATAGAGGCTTGAAATTTATGGGACATAAACTTTTTATACAACGAAATTTGGAGAAAAAAAACGTCATATCTCCCACAGTTGTAGATAGATGGTTCTAGAGATATTTAGTAATCAAGATTGTTTATCGATTCTCGAAGAAATGATAAGGATCGGATGAACGATACTTAAATTATGACTAAAACAAAGTTGTTTCCCCCGCCCTGGCAGTAGTGGCGTCATTAATTGGTCAGTTTTGATAATCTATCATTGTTCAATGCAAGAAGTGGCGCCATCTATTGTTCAGCAGCGCTGCTTTCAGCTGCTGCTCCAGGTACAGAGTGTATTGCAGTCGGGTTTGACCGATTTTCTTATTTATTTTTAAATGATACATAAAAATCAATTAAAGTTTAGAGAAAAGTGGTTGGTGGTGGTGTGGTCGGTCAAAGCCTTCTCCTCCCTTGCTTTCACCTTACCTTCTACCATTTTCCTTAAAATCTTTGAAAGTTGGTTTGAGCCATTCCGGAATCAAACCATTTTTAGAACCCCTTTGGCTCGAGCTGATATTATTTTTTCAGTGAATATAAGATCTTTGTAAATTCAAGTAATGAATAGGTGACTACTCTGGTTGACGATATATACAACCACGTGCGCAAGCCATCCGAAATGTCAAACGTGACTAAATCGGTCGAAAATGGGAACAGCAAGTAAAATGTTCGTTTCGTTTTTATTTTTTGAAGACTATCAGTCATGCTCCCATTTTCGCTTTCGCAAAACTTTTGCGATTTCAAACCGGTTTTTGGACCAAATTTGGACTAAAAATCGTAAAATTTTTGCGAAAGCGAAAATGTGAGCAAGGCTGTATTACTAATTTTATCTTCTTTGGTCTACTTTTCCGATTTCATGATTCTTCAGTCACGGTAAAAAGGTTTAAAATATCTACAAATAAGCTAACTGTAACTGATGTACCTTTATTATGCATTATTTTGTTCATTATTTTTATGCATGTTGCGCGTAGAGTAAAAAAAAGTATACTAGAGTCGTGCAAATGTTCCATGTATAATTCTTTTATCTGAACATTTATCACTATTTTAGGAGTAAAATAATTTTAATATTAACAAATTATAAAGAAATTAAAATAGAGATAATTAAGGCTTGGCTTGAAAGCCATTTGCCTGACGTTCTTCAGTGTTGCGCATGCTCGAGTATTGGGGTAAGCTGTCCTCTGCCTTAGAGAACTACACACAGCTTCCCTGGTCTTCCTGAGATACTGCATTGTTATTCAAGGCAGAGAACCACGCTATTGACGCATGTCTTCGTGACTTAGTACTACAGATCTCCGTAGTCAAGCAAGATATCCTGTCGGTACCGCATACATTCCCGCAAGAATATTGCAAGGGAGCGCCAGTTTGACCCATTTAGCAGCGCAATACTGCAGTCCTCTATCTGCAGAGGATGCTTGCCGAAGTGAAGCCGCCTGAATTCTGCTAGAATGGGGCACCGAGCGAAAAAATTAACTACATCTTCCCTCTCGCGTAGGTTGCACAGCTCGCATTGGTCATTAGTTCTTGCGCTGTAAGAAGGAGTGTAGTTTAGGTAAAGGAGTTCCGTTCGTGCCTTAAATAGCATTCAAATTATTGACGCGTCAAACTGCTCGTGGAAAGAGTTTGTTTCATTTAGATGGTACTAAAATACCCTGTATCTAGACTGTATATCTAGACTGGGACTCGAAGAAATCTCGTACGTGTTGATCGAGCTTTTGCCGAAGGTTGATATGAAGGTGATTCCACGTGTCTATTGCATTCAGTGTTGTGCCCTGCTGCGTAGCCAGTTGCACCCATTCCGCGAAAAATTGCGATTTTTACTCCAGTTGATACGTTGCCACAATTCGGGGCAGTCATGATTGGGGCATTTTCATCACCTTTATGAGGTTATCAAAGTGTAACTGTAGTGTGTACGTGTAGAGAGTGGGCAGACCTGTCTCAAGATGTGCAAATGTATGTAACAGGCAGAAGGAAACATTTCCGACCATATAAAGTATATATATTCTTGATCAACATCAACAGCCGAGTCGATATAGCCCTGCTTTACTTATTTGCTTTAAAATTTTGATTGCATTTCAAAAATTTCCTTTCGGGTGTAATTCAACAAAATTTGTAACATTCGTTAGAAATAAATTAAAAGCTCTGAACGTAGTATTATTCAATTTTGGGTTTAGTTAAGAGGACGGCAAAAAACACATTCACATTTAGGAATTCCGCATCTATGTGTAGCCACTGACACGAAATTAATTTTGCTCGGCGGCGTTGTTGGCTTAGCAGCTGCAGCGACGAGCTTATACTGTCGGTGTGTCGACTGCGCTGCCGCTGAGCACTTTTGCACGCACAGTAGATAGCGACGCGCAGACCCCTGGTTTAGTTTAACACATTTGGAATGAATGGGTTAGGGTTTGACCTCTTAAAGCCAAGACTTAGATGCCCAACCTACATCTATTTCTCAGTTTATATTAATAAGAGCACTCTTTTATTTTCGCAGTGTAAAGCCACTAATACAGTCCTCCTTTTTCTAGCATGATGCTTTTATTAAGATCAGAGGTTTGGGAGTACAAAATTGTAGAGCTTTTTCTTTTTTCTTTTCCTTGCTAATGTAACTGTCTGACTAAAAATACTGTTTAAAAAACTATAGACTAACCTTTCTTTCTTGGTTAACCTGAGTGTGTGTACACATACTCGGTATGTATATTTAGTTTTCTCTCTTGTGCCGGGCCATTGACTGACCAAACTTGGCTTAAAACCAGAGATTAAGTGGAGTAATTAGGAAAACGTGCAAGACAAAAAAAAAAAACGAAAAACAAAGTAAACCATCAAAATGCGACTTGTGGCCTGTTGACCATCCCAAAGGTGAGCGGTCGCTGTGAGCAGCTCTACCAAAATTTGAGTCTGTCACAGGTGCAGTTAACAACTTATTTCGGCTTTATGACAGCTTTCTCTCTTTAGTACTGGAAAAAATCTATATAAATTAATCATTTTGTTATTTTCATAATGAAAGGGCCGCCTATATGTACATACATACATGGGTATTATTTAAACATTAGTTTCAGCTTTATGGCCAAAGGGTAAATCAAGAAAATTATCACGGGAAATGCATCAATGGAGCAGATCTTTTAATCAATCTTTTGTGTTTTTCATTTCTCATTTTTGTTGGGGTATCAAGTAGAACTAATAGGCAAAGTCTCAACGAAACAAAGACTTGGGCAACACTTTCGCTTTTACTTTCAAACACACTTACGCGTGTTCCGTAAACACCTTAATACTTTTGTAAGCCAAGCATAAAAGCCCAGGCACTGCGCTGAGAGAGATAGTGGTTAGGGGTATTTTTCCAAGCTGCCATCCGGGCGATTGCCCTGCATGCGGCTGCTGCTTTTGCTGCTGTTGTCCAAATTGTGTTTTAATGATGGCCAACAACAATAGCCGCAACTTCCTCAAATGCATTATAACTGACTACGAGTACTACACATGCAACACTTTAGGCACACAACAGTATTTCCATAAATTACACACTTACAAGCCGACAAAAGGTGGTGTACAATTAATGCTTTAATATCTTTTTGGCTCTTAACTTCTTTTTACAACTCTAGAGAGAAAAATCTATTGCCTGTGTGTGGGGTCTTAAAATGCAACTTTTTTTTGTTTACACAAAATTTCCAAATTTGTTTGCCTGGCTGGCTGGCTGTCTGTACATCATGTATGATCGAGGAAATGTTGCAAAAACTGTTGGCAGTTCGATGATGCAGCTCCCGCTGTGTTTCAACATTAAAATGTCTGGGCACTTGATCAGGGGCAGTGTCCATGCAAAAGTTGAGGCGTCTTTAATGAGTACGAGAAGTCAGACGTCTGTCTAGTCCGTTGGCCCAAGCACTTTGCAATTGCCAGACGCGCCTGTGCGCTTTTATAGTCGAGTGCCTTTTGCCACTCCCATTTAATTATGCTTTTGCTGCCGCTTCCTTTCTCCTCTTATTGCCCAGTAAAACTACAAAAAAAAAAAAAACAATATCAATTTACTCTCGGAACACACAAAATGCTTTAGATTTTCCAGGCAAAATATTTGATATACCATACTCTGATGGAAATTCCTTTAATTACAATAACCTCATTTCATTCCATCCCTGATGACCAGAGAAGCAGTGGTTTTCGACCGAATTAACGCTGACTTACAATAATAACTTTGCCTAATGGTTCAAAAAAATAATAATCGGAAGCGAAAGTTCGCAGAAAAACGAATCGTTTCATTATCTCAATGGTTTTGATCATGACAGTCTACAGCGAAAATTCGCAGAAAAGCGATTTGTTTCATTATCTCAATGGTTTTGATCATGACAGTTTACTAGAAAACTACGTTAAAGGCGTTTATCTATCGTTTATCATTGAATTTATCCGACTTGAGATCCCAATATTTAGTTTGGAAGATACTTAAATGTTATATTTGAAAAAGATTTTAGACTAGGGCACAGTGATTTTTTAGTTTTTGCCTATCGATAACATTTATTAAAGAATGCGTGTATGTTTGTGCTCTGTGAATCTGTTATTTATTAATAAATCGATGTAAAAGTAAGTCTTTACAGCAGAGGTGCAAACAGCCTATACGCAGTTCACGGATTCGTTGTTGTTCTCCGCGATAGCCGGGCGTACAGCTCTCACGCTTAGCATAAATCAAACTATATTGCAATAACCACTTCGTATCTTCTCTCTTCTCTTTCACTCGAACGCAACAACAAATATGTATTCGTCGATTCATTTTGAGTGCATCAGACAGCCACGAGCACACACACAATAATCGGTTTTCTCTTTTTATTTCTTTGGTTCTTGTTGTTTGAGAAATATTTTCTTCATTTGTATTCGTTTCTACGCGGGCTGTGGGCACCCCTGCTTTATAGTAATAGGGTAGCCATTAGTAGACTTTTCTGTACAAATGCCCATATACTACTTTTATAGGTAACGCTCCGCTTGACCGCCCCCTTGGCCCACTGTGCAGTGGTGCCCACAGCCTATGCACACTAGGGGGGACATTTGATGTATGGAAAACTGTAAGGCCGTGGTGATACCCCCATATAGGATGCGTTTAGTAGTAAAATAGACATAACAAATGGTCTGCGAATTGGATTTAAAGTTAACCACTTATTCGTACTGTTGCCCTTGTTTACATTTTTAAGTTGTTGGCGTAGACTTGGTTTGAAGTCATAACATTTGACAAAAAGGTATTACCGTATGACCATTGAAAAATTTGTTTTTAATATATATATATTTAAATATAATATATAAAATATATATATAATATTTGCTCAATCGTATATAAGTGCACAATTTCTACTATTCTGCGCTGTTCACTTCTAAAAGCATACAAGTTTTGTCGTACATTAAGACGCTGTCAAAATATCTTTGAAGTGAGGGGACACGAACTGAACTGAAGTGCTGCGCATCACGGTTGCGGCCGTTGCTGCACATAGTCTATTTATACGGTGCCGCTTATAAATAGACTATCGTCTATTTGATTATTACCAAACTTTGAGCGTCGATAAATATTGCGGGTTACTATAAGTATTTGTCTAGAAGGTTCAAGGATCAAGAATACGTCTACTCCATAGAACCAGAGATGCTTCCTTCTTATTATACACTTGAAAAGTCGACCCAATTCTCATTTGGTTTCGGTTGATTTTTGGTCGTAAGCGATTTGTAGATCACATGGGTATAATGTCGCTTAGAAGTATGCAACGCATAGAAGGAGTCATCTCCGACCACATAAAGTAAATATATTCTTGAGTCGATTGAGCTTTGTCCGTCCGTTTGTCTGTTTATACGCAAACTTGTCTCTCAGTTTTAAAGCTATAGAGCTGAAATTTAGCACAGAGTCTTCTTTTTACTGCACGCTGATAATATATCGGAACTGACCGGTTCGGATGACCATATCTTATAGCTGCCATAGGAACCATCGGTCGAAAAATGGGTCTTAGTGAGAAAAGCTTTTTTGTTTTCAATGTTAGCGTCCTTAAAATCGGCCATTAAAAATATTATATGCTTTCAGACAGATTTTCAAATTTTGGTCAAGATCGGATGACTATATCTTATAGCTGTCATAGGAACCATCGGTCAGAAAATGGGTCTTACTGAGAAAAACTTTTTTGTTTTCAATGTTAGCGTCCTTAAACTAGGCCATTATAAATATTTTATGCTTTCAAACAGATTTGCAAACTTTGGTCAAAATCTGATGACTATATCTTATAGCTGCCATAGGACCGATAGGTCGGAAAATGGGTCTTATTGAAAAAAACTTTTTTGTTTTCAAGTAAATCGTTCTTAAGGTCGGTGATTCTTAAGATTAAGCTCTTTCGAACTAATTTGGAAAAGTTGATCGACATCGGCTGACTATATCTTATGGTTGCCATAGAACCAATCGGTCGAAAATGGTTCTTAGTAAGAAATTTTGTTTGTTTTTAATGTAAGCGTCCTTAAAGTCACTAATTACCAATTCTATATGCTTTCAAATACATTCGCAAAATTTGGTCAAAATCGGATGACTATATCTTAAGGCTGATTGGTCGAAAAATGAGTCTTCGTGAATGTTTTGGTTTGAATTTTATCTTTCTTAAACTCAACGATTGTTAATTTGATATGTTTTCAAAAAGATTCCCGAAATTTGTTCGAAATCAGATGTTTATCTGTCGGAAAATGGGTTTTAGTTAGAAAAATGTTTGATTTTTATGTAAGCGTTCTTAAACTGTGACATGTCAAAAACAGCATTTGCAAGGGTATAAAAACTTCGGCACAGACGAAGTTAGCTTAGGCTTCTCGTTTTTATTTGGTTTTTCTTTCAAAAGTCATAATATTTCGAATTCGGATATGAGTTCCAAATCTCGAATTCTTTTTTTTTCGCATGGTTATGTGGTTCCGAAAAGAAGATTAAGATTAAGATCATCCATCGCAGTGACCATATTCCTGAGAATTCTCTCAGTCTCTTTCATGATTTATTTTTTTCTTCTGGACTTTTATTAAAATCTAACATAATTTGTTATGTCGGAGTCTGTGGTCGTTTTACACTCACTCTTTGTTTATTCTCTTCCTCCGTCTTCCTCTTTTGGATTTCTTCAAATGCAAATAAATTGCACCACGACATCCGCAAGTCTTTGATTGTGTAATACAAACGCCATCAAGCAAATTCGCCAATAAAATATTTAATTTGATGGTAAACAAAACCGCCATTCATAAATGACTAAAAGACTTCCGAACTGCTATAAAGAATGCCATTGTGCAGAGTTTTAATATCCGCAAATTTTGCTTTAGGGAAACGTGGCTTCGTTTACCCACGTGCAAAAGTGTGCCCACTCGAAGCCTTCAATTGATACCAACACATATGTTTTACCCTAGTCAACGATGGACAACCGAACCGCATGCTTAATGGCATCAGATGCATAAAGAAGAGGGCATACAATTTTCTAGAGATTAGACACACACACGCACGCACGCAAGTGTTCCATCAAGCGACACTTGACTAAGTAGCAGCTGCTTTGACTATTTTTAAAACTCAACAGAGTGGGCTGGTTGCTCCAATCCTCCACAGCAGTGCAAGTGCCTTTACGTACGCCCAGGCTTTTAGACACTCATTGTCAGAGCAAGCTAGAGAGGGAGAGATAGAGAGAGAGAGAGACTGCTGCAAGTAGCTTGGTGTCAGGTTGCACTAAGAGCAGGTCGCTCGGGGCAGTCAACTTTTGGCAGTGTCTTCTTGCCAACTAAAAATAACTAACGGCGGCTTCCTGTTCTGTGTGCCTCAACAACAAATCTGTGCCAAATGTTTTCCAAAGAAGAAAGAAGTTTGTATGCAAATATATTTTGCATTTCAACTACCGCTGCACGGCCCCATTAGTACGAGGAGCAGCAGCAGCATTTGAAAATATCGAAGTGCTGCGCCTGGCGTTGATGATGAAAGTGATTTATGTCCAGCAATCTGGTGTTGCATCTTCTTTGGCGTAGGTCATTGAGGAACACAGCGCACTAGACCTGAACCAGGTAGTCACCTGCCTGCCAGTGTAACTGCTGAGGCATATCTTGGCAAAAATGGTCTAAAGCTCTGCTCTGACCCACAACCGGGCCAAAAACTTACCACACTCTGTTGACAACAATGCTGAACAAGAGAAGAGAGAAGAACCCTGGGAGAGCTAACTTCAAATCAGCTGTAGTTTGTTTTTGTTTTGATGCGCCACATGGAAGTGCTCTCTCTTTCTCTCTCGCTCGCTCTCTCTGTCTGGCGTTCCCTCTCTTTCTCAGTGAGTTGGTGCTTTGAATCGATAAAACTTCTCGGCGCGCCGCTCGCTCCCGTGTGGTATAAAATGCTTTTCACTTTTCCCATTGCACTTTAGTCGCAAGCTTTATATCGAAACGTACACATCGTCGTCCTCATCATCAGCACGAAACGAACAAACAAACAAAAAAAATACTCCCGCAGTGTATAAGAAAAATTACAATTTGAAATCCTTTTTGGAAGTGCAAAGTGTCTAAATTGTCTAGTTTTTCTGTCTGCTTACTTTGTGAGTGTGAATTTTCGAAAAATGTTGCAATAAGCCAAAAACCTTACCCAACTCTTACCACGTAAAGTTGTTGCAGCATCCCATGCTTATTGATTTTACGCAGCATCCGCTGCTGTGACTCATCATTTTTGCAACATTTTTCTCTCTATATTTTTGTTAACCAAATTCTCAACTCTTCTCTTTAGATATTTTCGCTGGAAAATATTCATAAAGTAAATTGCAAAATAATATAAATAAATCACAAAATAATATGGCTGCTTATGCTGCATTCAAACATGTTGAACTTTACAATGTGGGCAAAGCCAAGAAGAGGTAAGTTTTGATATGCAACATCTTCTGAAATTGGTGAATTCCCTCCATTGTTTTTAGTGTCAAGCCAAATCCGTATATAACTCTACATATAGTACAAGAAAATGCCTCTTGCCGCACACTCATAAGATTAATTTAGCGTGCATTCACCTTTCGGCTCTCTGTCATGCGTCCCCGTTCCCCCTTCCTTATTCCCTTCGTGCCTACCTCCATTGTTATGGCAAACACCCAGGGCCCGGTCACACTTGGCGTATGTGTAATCTGTGTATAGAACCCAATTTTTGCAAGCCACCCATTTGGCCAGTCAAGCCAATTTGTACGAGGGTTACCATTTAAATATTGGGAACCTTGATAACCCCCCAGTGTGTGTGTTTGTTGTTGGTCAGATTCTGAAAAATTTTAATATTTCTTTAACACACTCTAAAAACAACCCAATTTCGACCTGAAAATTATAAATTCTTCTCAAAAATCCGTCCTAAGTTGTTGCAGCCTAAATTTTAAAAAAATGTTTTCTAAAAAATTGCAAAAAAAATTCTTCTTAAAACACACATTTTTTCTAAATTTTAGAGCACTTTTCTAAATTCTAGGGCGACTTTTTTAAATATAGAAAAAATAATTTTCAGAGTGCGGGGATACAAACCGCTCAACGGTTTACAGACATTTTAAATGAGGCTGTAAACTAGTATCTAATATAGAACTGGTTCGCTTTTTAGATTGCCACGAAGCGGACCATGAACTGAACCCTATAGACTTTAGACATCAGTTTGGAAAAGGGTTCAATTCAAAAAATGACTTCCGTCACATTTATGCACTCAAAAAATTATTTTTCTATATTTAAGAAAATCGCCCTAGAATCGAAAACGCCTTAAAATTTAGAAAAAATTGTATTTGAAAGAAAATTGTATTTATGTATTGTATTGTAGAAAATGTATTTTAGAAAGGTTGCATTTTTTCTAAAAGAATAGAAAAAAAAACAACAATAACCTCGTTCACGTTCGGTGGTCGTCTCTTATACACCACCCCACACCATTTTTTTTTTTTTATAGAAAAATTGCCCTAAATTTAGAACTTAATTTCTATTTTTTAGAAAAATGTTCTTATTAATAAGGCCTTTTTTTTAGGGCGATTTTCGAAAAATTAGTTCGAAAATGGGACTTTTTATGGCGAGTTGTATTTTGAGTGCAGAAAATTAAATTATTATCCCTACATTTTTTTACGAAGTTGTGTTTATTAATTCAAATGTGTAGGTGCGGTATACTACGAGTTCCAGAAGGAAATTAAAGCCAAAGACCCAGGTACTTATGGAAGCACTAGAAGAGGTCGCTATGAAGTATAATAACAATGAATATGGTTCTTTCAACCTCAACTAAATTAAGGTTGAGAATTTTTACCAATTCATTCATATACTGAAAATTGAGGGACAATTGTTCAGCGACCAAAGAAGCAAAACCTTAGCTCCGACATGATTTGTAACCGGTCCGCGAAAAAGGTTCGGTTCGACTTCATAATGGGTTCAAAGCCCCCCGTACTGAGCCTTTTGCAGAATTTTAGAGATTTGGAGCCATCTTTTTGAAGAAAAAAATATTTTTTTACCGCCTTTTTTCAACTTTAGAAATTTTTTAAAAATAGTACAAAAAAATTCCAAAAACCCCTACGTCTAGACAATTTTGATAGTATGAAGAATGTGTGTACTAAGTTTCAAGTCAATCGGTGAATTAGAACTTGAGATATCATGTCAACCGTGCTGGCAAAAGTAGTTTCGAGAAAAACTCGTTAAAAGTTTTAACAGCACTGTAATTTTACCTGATACTTCTTTACAAATGTGCGTGAAATTTTGAAAATAATTGACTTTGAAAATAATTGACAGATAGACTTGAAATTCTCTGCGTGTGATCTTAAATATATGTACATTACGTTAATAAAATAAATAAAAAATTGATTTTTTCATAATTCTAGACTAGAAAAACCCATTAATTACTTTTTATTACAATATCTGATAATGAATAAAACCATTCCTAATTACGATTTTCTAATAATCATAATTGTAACTTGGGACTACAATTATTCAGTGAATATTACAAAATTTAATTACTTGTACAATTACATCGAAAATTCAGCTTGATGAGCTTGAAATGTTGAATTATTCATGTACGTAGAGTACTAGTTATATTTCGGGAACTGGTGACACTAATGCCAAAAGCTAAAATCTGGGAATTCTAAAAAAGTTTGACATTTCTTAGCATAAACGGTCTCACAACGTTTTTATGTACTAGCGTGAGTTAAAAAATATGAATTTGGCTTTAATGAAAATTTCAAGAGGTTTTCGTTGGAAAATATTTCGCAACCTTCGACGTGGATTATCTCATCAAGAGTGTGTCGATGAACTCAGTTCTTTGTATGGCGATTAAGCTCCATAAAAACCACTCTACATCGCTGGTACAGTGAATTTAATCGTGGTCGTAGTTTCGTGAAGCTTGGTTCGTAAAGCTCGATTGCTCAATTATCACACTTTACATGTACAATCAGCGAAGTATTAGCAAAGGTAATTAAAATTTATGAAGTTCCAATTACGGACATTACAAATTTTTTATCAGAAATTGTTTTTGATTATCTGAAAAATCGTAATGGTAATTTAAGTTTACTGCTCTTATATAAATGTAGTTATTTTATTGCAAGCTTATCCAATACCATAGGACCTCGAAAACGGAGCGTATCAACTAGATTTCAAGCAACGTTAAAGAGCTAGAACTGGAAAGAAAGACTACAATAATCTCAAAAGGTCCTTCGAGACTGATGTATTAGAAACAATGTTTTTTAGGAGGGGCGAAGAATCCCAAAAGAAAAATGTATATTTCCAGACAAAACATCTTGAGGTTGGGGTTTCACAGGTCTATACAAAGACTTTTAGTTTAGTTTTTGTACCCTTGTAGTGGATATATAAAAATTGTCCAGATGTTTGTAACGCATAGATGGAAGCATCTCCGACCACATAAAGTATATATATTCTTGATCAGCGTGACGAGCTGGGTTGATATAGCCATATCGCTCTCCGTCTGTTTCTCTGCTATCTCCTCCATCAGTTTTAAAGCTATCTTAGCCAAACTTTGCACGACGTTTTTTGGTACAGAGACGCTGCACATTTGTCGGAACCGGATGGATCGGATGACTAGAAAAATTAGAAACGAACGAGCCCAAACCTCGTATTTTTAAGTTTTCTATGCTTTTACTTAATTCCACCAAGTTTGATGAAAATCGGTCCTCTATATAGTATAGCTGCCATACAAAATATAGTTCTGAAAATAAGTCTTAGTACGCAAAACTTTTTTGTTTCCAAGACTATCGCTCCCAAACTTGTAACTGATCAGTATTATATGCTACCACACCATTTTGTCAAGTTTGATCCAAATCGGATGACTATAGCATATAGCTGCCATAGGAACGATCGGTCGAAAAAGTAGTTCTAGTGAGAAAAACTTTTTTGTTTTCAATGATAGTGTCTTTTTACTTTCCAGTTATGAATATTATCAGTTTCTACACAATTTTGGGAAGTTTGGTCAAAATCGGACGAATATATCTTATAGCTGCCATATAAAAATCCATCTGTTCGACGAAAAATTATTTAAAACCTTAATATAATAAATTATACTAGCTTCCGTCGAGCAAAAGTTAGCTTTCCTCCATTTTTTTATTTTACGTCGATTGATGAATTCGATTGATCAAAATTGGTAAGAGTTGTGATTTCTAAAAAACGATTAAAAAATTAAATTAAATGTAGCTAATAAAATTTAAAAGTATAAAAGGTTTAACTTTTGACTAAAAATAAAGATAATATATATAAAATAGACAATAAATGGAGTGACCTTAAATCTTATGTTTGATAAGAAACAAAAAGACGAAAACCCCACCACGAAGAAAATGGTTATAATTGTATCATATCATTCAATCATTTAATTTCAAAAAACAAGAATATGTTTTCTGTTACACTGTTAATAAATCGGACAAGGTGATTGTTTTAGCGACCTTAAGATTTCAATCATAGAACTTTTTACAAGTATACACAGATTTTAAATCAAATATAGCACTGATATTGGGAAAAAATGTCTTAAATAATCCTATGGCCTCTGATATTCCTGGAAAAAATAAATGAGACCACATCATGTTGGCTGATTTCTTGGAAATCCGTTAGAATTTTTTTTTTTTTGTTTGAGGTTTTATTGTGAAAAATACATTTGATTGAGGCGATCCAAGAATTGTCCCAAGTATTCACTTCTCAAAATAAACGAAAGTGGTGGTTAGATATGGTGGTGGTTGCTTATGCTAATCTGAATGATTCACTGGAACTCGATTCTCGGTAAATTTTCGTTAAATGACATGGGACATGTTTTCGTGGGGAGGCAGCAGCTCATCATTAGACAACGACAATTTTTTCAAAAATTGAAAATCTGAACCGGCATTTCCAATCTTTTCAGATTGTAACTCCTATTTAAATTTGTTTTATTTGAATATATATTTTCACATTTTTAGCTGTGCCTTTGACGCTGAATTCTAATTACCATTACCATTTCGTACCATTTCGTTTCCTTCCTGCTTACGTTAAATGCAGAGAAGTTTTTGTAAGTCAGCAGAGAAAAATGTAAATGAAAAATTGGCTTTACAGTCCCAAAGGGGCCAAGCCAAGCTTCTCTCAATCTGTTGGCGTGTGTGCTTATAATTTTTCGCACAATAGAAAGGGACCCACAATTTAACGCTAAATCCAAACCGCAAGCTTTTTCATGGCTAGTTACTTCACAGCTAACGCTAATAGCTGGTGAAGGTGGCCGGATGTGTAAAAGCTATTTTCTATAGAAAGAAAACCACTTTTTATTAGATGGTCCGGTGGCGGGATTGAGAACACACACCACCCGCACAGCAGGCCGACGCACTAACCGCTGCGCCACACCGGCCAGCAGAGAAATATGGTCAATGTTCCCCAAGAAGAGAGCGCGGAGGGCCCCCAGAGGAGTTGGCTGGGGAACTCTGCTTTAGCATCCTAGGACAAAAATCCAAGTATAAGAGAGAAGCTTGTTAAGCTTTTCTCTGCCAGTGACAACGTCTCTGCGCTTATTGCCGATATCTTTTTTAATGCATTCCGTCTACCGATTTATTCAACTACGTTTAATTTCTGTTTCTTTCTTTCCTTGGTTTAAGTTTCAGGCTGGTCTTTAGACTCACAAAATTCATGCGACCCTCGCATGTTTCATTGATTTTCCTACAACTCACACACTCACTTATTCACTTCTTGCTTTGGCATGCAATTCGCATTGACCCAACCTACTACATACTATAGGCAGATCTGGTGGTGCCACCCATTTTCTAAGCCTTTCGGAATTACCAACAACCAAACTGTTCGCGTCCATTGAACTTTTTGCGCATTTTGAAAAATATGAAAATATAATCATAAATATACTTAAATGCTCGTACTCATACCTGGGTGATAATCACTGTTTTCTCTGTCATTGGCTTAAATTGCTGGGGGTTGGGTAACTTCTTTTACTTTCCCGTTTCGGAAAAATTATTAAATATACAATACTTTTCCTTCATTTGTGTGTGTGTGCGGCGACTGAGGCGGCGGCGGCTTATTGTGTGTACATTTTAAAGGTGCGACTTTTGCGCGCCGCCGTATCAAATGTTGTTGTTGTATAAGCGGCGGAAATCATGACAATTCATTTTGTTTATGGCATTGTTTATTTGTCGATTGTCTTCCTAAAAGACAATTATTATACGCTTGAATTCTTTAATATACGGATTATCAATATACCTGGCATTCTTTTGGACCTTTACAACTTGTTGTTATTGCTGCTAACCCATTTTCTGCTTCGTTACTATGTCAACTTTCTTGGACCGATTGAACAAATAAAACGCATGACCCATTGACAGGAAAACGGAAAATGAAACCTTGTATATGCTTATGTACCTGCGTCAATGTAATTCATGTTGGCATGACAAAACTACTTACTAGTAAATACAATGCCACATAAAATATATCAAGCGTGGTTCCTTAGCAACGATTTCTCTATATATGTATATATATAAATTTCATCTATACTATACATACATACCGCACAATGTATTTTTTTTTTTGGCATTTATCGAGCATTTTAGTACCTTGTACCTTTTAGTACCTGTCACAAAGAAAGCACACACTTTGGGGGGTGGTCGACAACAGACCCATCTAACTAGTTTGTAAAGAAATCGGGAAAATGAAATGGCCTAGGTTATTGCGAGACAGCAGCAAATAGTTTGAGATTTGGGAAAAATATAACGCTCTTAAATTACTAATTAAATGCAGATTAAAGTCAAATATTAAAGTAATAAAATAGTAAGATAATACTCTAAGGGCCGTATTTTACATCTGTTACATAGAGCTATATGTCACATAAACTTACAAATAACAGAATAAATTGTGAGCTTATCTGACACATAGCAGCTATCTGGAAGAAGAGAAATCGGCCCTAAATCTGTTTTGTTATATTCACATATCTCTTCTTGTTTGAAAAAACAAAAATGACTTTCTGTTCCCCATCGACTTGAAGCTTATTTAAGATTAACAACGTTGCATAATCGGACTCATATTACTGCGATTTGTACCTGATTTCAGTAGAATAAAGCTACTTGATCTGGTAACCACAGATATGCTTGACACCTTCGCATAAATTTAAAAAAATTGTATTCAAAATACAGAATGCCGAACTCGGTCGATAAATACCCAGCTTAAGCAGCTTACCCAGCTTAAGCACAAACTGTCGAACCTAATGTTTTCAATATTGAGTCGATAAATCTATCTTATCGATGTTATAGCCCTGTTCCAATGCTACATATATGTACATCAATGTGAATGTGATGATGATAAAAAATGGATGTACATCAATTCATGATTTATCATTGGTATTCACCCCGAATAAACTGAGTACTTGTGAGAAATTTTACATAAGCTACTCTATGTTAAAATAAAGTAGTCAATTTTTTATCGATAATTCCACAATTATCAACACCATAATAGTTGACATATGTGTGCAATATCAAAGAAAATTTAACATAGAAACACAATTTGAAACGCCTCTCTTTTTTGAGTGATGTTAACTCCATTGTGGCAAGGAGATACTTCATTGTGACAACAATATCTTTTACTCAAAATTATTGTCGACGTAGGAAAACACGGTGGCTAGACGGAGATTTTATGCCTTCCAACCCCAGGGTTCGTAAAATATCACTCAACACAGAGAAGGCCTTTTTTTCTAGTTAAGAAAAATTCAACAATGATAATTACGAATTAATGTCGTAAGTGATAAAAAAAATTATGAGCATTGTTCTCAGAGATATATATCACAAAAATATCACCTGATATTATATATCACAAGTGATTAATATCACTAATTTTTTCATCACGAGTGATTCAAGGTTTTTTTTTTATCAAACTGTTCAGGAAATAAAAGAAATATCGGGGACAATACGTTGAACTCCAACGAGTATTGTTGTCCAGTAAAGGAAGAGTCTCATTTTGTCTGCGAAAGTCAGTACGAAGTTTTTTCACAAATTTCCGACAGTTTCCTAAGTTAACTTGGACAGTTTGAATAACGTCCAATGACACTAATTGTAGTGTATGCGCTGCGCAATGAAACACGCTTAAAGAAGCTTTAATATTTTCATTAATTTCTTTAAAATTATCGTAGTCATCTCCTTCTGACATTCCAATATCTTCTTACTCTTGTAGGAGTTTTGATGTCTTAATGACATTTGCACCGTTATCGGTTGTCATCGAGTAAATCTGTTCAAGACTTAAACGAAATTTCCCCAAACACTTAAGCACCTCTTCCTTTAGATATTGGGCTGCGTGATGCTCTTTAAGCTGTATCATTCCTATGGTATACACCACAATTTTAAAATCATCCTCAAGTTGTACATTCAGTCCTATAATATTGCGATCATTCCGAGTTGCAATGTCCGTTTTTAAGCATACCATACGATCCTTAACTTGCTCTGCTATTACCTCAGATATTTTGTCTGCCGTCATGTCGATTTGAGTTGAAATATTTATCGATTTAAATTTGCGATTATATCTATATGAATATTCAAAATGGCAAGGATAAGGAGGAAACCAAGCGTGAAATAGATTTCAAAAAATTTTTGCTTCGCTTAATTTTAAAGTCCCCGGGGTATTTGTCTTCTTTGGGGCCATTTTCACATCGTCCATGTCTTCTACATCTTTTTTGTGAACAAGTTTGAAGTGGCGCTTTTTTATTTCCAGTTTGATTAGACACTTTCTTATTGCATATAATGCAATCTGTTGTCAATGTCACTGAATTGCTGTTGAATTTCTTTATTCTTCACATTTTACTTTACAGTAACGATCACACAAAGATAGATAAATATCAGGTGATATTTTTGTGAAATATATTTTTGAGAACGATGTTGACAATTTTTTTTATCACTCACGATATTTACTAGTAGATATCAGTGTTTGACTTTTTGTTCAATAATATTTAAATGAGTGATATTTACGAACCCTGCTTCCAACATACTGCAAAAGGAACGTGCTTGCAAAAAACGAACGATCGTTTATCGATCGGGTCCTACTTCCCGTTTTGCGTTCCAATAGCACGCGTGCTGCATGCGTGCCATTAGAAGGGACGTATGCGTGTTTTGCAGACTTCTTTGCGTCTAACCCAATGCAAAAGGAACGTACATCCGTTTTCATACAGATTGTATGCCTGTCTTTCATACTGACAAAAATTGGTAGTGCACTTTTCCTTATAAAAAGAACAGTGCCAGATGGCATTCTTTAGGGAACCAAGTTCCGCCAAGTCCGATTGGGTTGTTATGTATATTATTTACAAATATTTGGATCAGTATAGATGCTTAAGAAGAAGATGCAGTAATGTCTCCTCCCCTTCCTCACACTTGCAGCTTCTACAGAAGTCGTTGTGAGCGACGCCCACATGCCTGCCGATGAGGCAGTGACCCGTTAGGGCCCCAGCCAGAAGTGAAATGTTTTTCCTACTTTGGCGCAAAAGACTATTGGTTCGTTTCAGGTTAAACGAGGGCCACGTGACCCTACCTACAGCGTAAACCGGAAGGTTATTCCATCGTTCCGTAGCCAGGCGCCAGGTTTCATTGCTTGTGATTAGTTTGTATGAGGCTGAGGAGGAGCTGAATGTTAGTACCCTGTCTTGCCAGTTTGTCGGTTGACTCGTTACCCTCAATGTTACGGTGTCCAGGTACCCAAATGAGGTGGATACGGAGATGCTGAGTTCTCTCTAGTTTAATATTGATAAGAAAAAATTATACCAGTTTCAGTTTCAATTTAAGACAACGATTGATACTGATACAAATTGTTTGGGGTTGATCAGGGACTTTTGGAAAGAAATTGTTCTATTGGACTCTGGGCAATAGACACAAATTAAAACCGGGAAGTATAAGTAGGAACCATGATGCCCAATCAAAACCTTATGTTTTCTAAGAAACCGGTCCGCGAGCCGAAAGTTATATGTACTTTTCGATGGGTTCTAAACTCTGAATTCGATTCGATTGTTTTGCAGCCTCGGAAAATATAGTCCTATTTTGGTGGAGTTGTTGTTGCTGGTAGTTTGCTGCCTGTCATTTTCTTACAATATTGCCTGTCGGAGAGCTGTGTAAAACCAAAAGTCTCTCTTTACGAAAATCAATGGCTCTAGCGACGTGGTCAAAAAAAAAAACTCCAAGAGCAAAATGGCTAAGTTTGTCTACTCAGCCGGCTATTTCTTGTGTTTTAATGAGGTCATTGATTCCTTCTGGTTTCCCTGCTGGCAAAAAATAATATGCTAATTTACTCGCTGCTCTGTTTGGGTAGCAAAGCCTAATGAGTTTGGTTTTGTGCTCCAGTTTGGTGGAGGACGTAGTTCCGTGGCGGAACGCCGCTTCTACGCATGGTTGCATTGTTTGTTGCAAGGTAAAGAAGCACGATTGATGCTGAAGAGTGAACCTAGATCCTAAGCCTACTTTTTGATGACCCAATCCAACTCACAGGCACATGTCATGGCCTGGGTGGGGATGGTAACACAATTGACGACCATATTTAGAAAGTCCTTTCGCTTATCTACATATAAGTCGATGTTATTAATAACCAAATTGATTTATTTTTTTTTTACCATTTTAATTTGGAAAAACTCTTTAACTGGGGGCCGCCTGCCAACTTTCGCTCTTGTGTGTCGGCAATTCTGGGCACAGAAATGTACAATTTAGCCAAAGCCAATCCCAGCTTTACGCATACATAATAATGAAATACATACCCAGCAGCAGCAACTTTTCCTCTCAATGGTCCCATCAAACATACTATGCTCGTTGTTGTGCACTTTCTTTGCCAGCTAATCGATAATTATTCATCAAGCGCAGCCGAACACTATCGATAATTGACAATCTAACTAGCCAAGTAACTCATATGATGGCGGCGCTCGCTCGCTCGCTCGCCAATTATAAATTTTCGCATTCATGTCGGGAATTGGGTTTTTGATGTGCTCTAACCATATAATCTGCATAGCAGCTGCTAACTGCTGTTATTTAATCCCCGTCCCCGACAAGTCTGGTGCCCACCAAATGCAAAATTCATTAATCATCTCACCCGCTGCGGCGGGGTTAACGAACAATTCAAAAAATACAAACACACTTTCTATAAGTCCTGATGGCATTTTCTCGAACAAAACCAACAAAATATGATGCCACACCTGATTAAGTTCCAAAAAAATAAAGGAAAATCAAATGGAGAGCCGTAATAACACAACATCAGTCAATTACGCTTGAGTGATCCGTCTCTGCCTGTGGCTCGCAGGGAAAGTATCTAACGCAGCTTGATCAGCTTTGGTCTTTTACATGCGCAGCAATTATAATGGATTCAACTAATCAACGTTTTGTAGGAAAATCAAACAAAAGGCAACAATAACTGAAAACCGCATACAATTTTCGTGCTTCAGTTGAATTTTCATTAAGTTTTTTTTTATTTGTTTGTGGTGGCACGATGCGCTGCTGGACACGTTTTTTTAATGAAACAAAAGGAAACGGTATATGAATGTGGATGACGCTGCTGCTGCGATGCGCTCGACCAACCCAAAAAAAAAAAAACAACTCCAAAGCAAGTGAATTCGTCCGATCAACAATTACCCCGGACATTCGGATGGGCTGGCTAGTAAAGTCGAATGAACTGGAACAGTTTTATGAAGTTGAGCGTACAGGTGCAGTGGTGCAGCACAACAACAGCAACAGCATGATGCTTTATTACATGATTGGCCAAGCTAGACCGAGAGCAAATTTCTTTGACCCTTAATGAGCCCGGATTTTCTCCATAAACAAAGTCATAAAAATCAATTGCAATTAATCAAGTTGCATGTTTCTGTCTGCAAACCGCAACTTCATTATAAAACTACATGACAACGCCTTGTGCCCCTGTCTGACTGCCTGCCAAGCTGCCGGCTGCCGGCTGCCTTACTCCCTGCACTGAGCTGAGCCGAGCTGGCAGGCAAATTAACTTCCCAATGACTGTGTTTGTCTTGGCAATTTGCCTCACGAAGTTTTCATGGTGGGAGATTGATAAGATTGGTTGCATTGAAATACCAACAACTGATTTTCCACTAGCATCACAATATAAATCAAACTAAATCCCAAAGATTAATGTGAAAATAACAGTAATCATTTGACCAGTATAATGACTTACTATGTTCAACATTTTAGCGTTCCTTATAAGCTGAACTGCTCTTTCGTGTCTGTTCAAAAATGCTAAACCTTACTGAAAAAAGCAGCATGCCCTAGCATTCCAATTGTTTTTGTAAAGCACTGAGAATGAGCTTTTTGCGCTTTTCTACAGGATTACCAATGCAAACAATCTTAACACAATATCAGGATAACTCGAGATACACTCCACTAGTGACATGGTTTTTATACCCTTGTAGAGGGTATGTTAAAATTGTCCAGATGTTTGTAACGCATGGAAGGAAGCATCTCCGACCACACAAAGTATATATATTCTTGATCAGAATTATATGCTTTCAAACCGATTTGCAAATTTTGGTCAAGATCAGATGACTATATCTTATAGCTGTCATATGAACCATCGGTCGGAAAATGAGTCTTAGTGAAGTTTTTGGCTTTAAATTGTATCTTTCTTAAACTCAGCTATTGTTAATTTGATATGTTTTCAAACAGATTCGCGAAATTTGTTCGAAATCAAATGTGTAACTGTCGCAAAATGCGTTTTAGTTAGAAAAATTTTTGATTGTTATGTAAGCGTTCTTAAGCTGTGACATTTCAAAAACAGCATTTGCAAGGGTATAAAAACTTCGGCACAGACGAAGTTAGCTTGGCCTTCACGTTTATGTATAAATCTGCTTATTATAACCCCTAGAAATGGGTGAAAAAGTTATCATAAAGTTTTACAAATGTGTGTAATTCAAGTTAAAACCTCGCGAAGTCAATAAACATATTATCTTAGGCCTAGCATCTTAATATCTATTCTATAAGATCAGGCAAAAAACTTAGAAACAATTTTGCTTGCATTTAAGCATTACACAGTTCGACAAAATCAAACTTTTTAAAAAAAAACCCGGCATTAGACCCTTAATTTCGGGTTTAAAGAACTTCTGTAAGTCTCACCTACCCAGTTTTTCAAATAAAGCCTTTATTCGCGTTTTGGAACACACAGCGACAACAATTCTAACTTATTTTTTTAACAGTTTAAGATAAAAATCTACAAAATTCAGCTAAAACGGCAGGGGTCATTGGCAACGAAATATAAAAACTTCTCTTCAATCGTAAAATTGTTTAAGGTACCTCCTGAGCAGATCAATCATCAATTCTTCAATATCTTTAAAAGCGCACGTTAGATTTTTATTAAAATCAATTTTTATGATTGTGTAATGTGCTATTGCATGTCCCTAAGAGCTGGTACTCGACAGCCAAAAAACTGCGAATGTTAGTACCAATTTTATATTCACCCACGAACGAACCACTCGATATGGACTATAAACCAGACGTAAAAATAAACCGAACTGTGTTTTCAGATTTACCAAGGAAAGCTTTGGTTCGCGGGTTATGGGCAATTTTGTACAAGCAATTGCCTATGCGATCTCCTACGTCAGCTTTGAAGCTATCTTAACCAAACTTTGCACGAAGTCTAGTATAGCTGCCATACAAAAGTTTGGTCTGAAAAAAAAGCTTTTTTGTTTTTTGCAATGCTATCGCTCCCAAACTTGTTATTAATCAATATTATATGCTACCACACAATTATGCCAAGTTTGATCCAAATTGTATGACTATAGACCAGCGGTGGGCATGAAATTTGAGTTTGGGAGCAGTCCAACAAGAACAACAGAAAAAAAACAGCCGTTGTCAGCGAGTCTCGATTGCCCAAAATGCAGCTGCTGCGCCGTCAGTGTGCGCGTCTCGAAGGCGTCGTGCTCCGATTCGCATTGACTTTGTTGTTGTTGTAGTAGCGACTGGGTTGACAAGTATGTACGTAGTATGAAAGGAAAAGAAGAAGAAAGAAAAAAGGGAGTGAATTTATAGTAGATGTTGATATTAGGATATTAGGATATTAATGGTGAATTTACCTATGAAAAATGTTGAACTTACAATCGTTTTTTTGTGATTAGTATGACTAATTTGAATAAAATTCTCTAAAGAGAAACTGTTATCAAATAGAACCTGTTCTCTTTCATTCAAGAAGCCTTAATTTTCTAAATATTTAGAGATATTTGATTTGCTATTACACTATCGTCAGAGCTTTTTTTTTTTTTTTAGAGATATATGACAAGTGTAAGGGCAGCTTTAGCTTGACACTTTAGAAATTTAAAAATTCATTCCATTCGGCTGGTTCCGACAAATGTACAGCCCATGTTTCATCCATCCCTGCTTTATCTTAACTTTCCGATATTCATAGTAAACTTGATTACATCGATTAACACCTAGGGAAATGTTAAATGTATTTGAAAGTAAATGCACCACTTTCAAGACAATTTACTTACAACGGAAGTCATTTCACAACATTTATTTTTTAGTGCCACACTTTCTTTTAATGGGCGGGATAAACTCTCAAATTATTCGACCAAAATATAATGTCACTAAGTACGAGTGACGACAATGCAGTAAATTGTAATTAATCTTTAGTTTTGAGATGGTCAAAGCATTTTCCACATGCCAATAGAGCATCATCTGTGGCCTGACACAACTTTCGCTTTCATATTGAGCTATGTACCTGCCACAAACATACATACTATATGTGGCCATATCGGAGGAGCTAGTGTAACTGTTTAAATAATTATTACTTGTTAGTCACTTGCGCAAAATTGCCCATTCACCGTTAGTTTTTCTTTATGCTAAAAGTCAAAGTCGTTTTAGTCCAAAAACGTTTTACGCTTGGCTGCCAGTCCTAATAGCGTCGTCGTCGTCTTAGTCGTCTTCTTCTGCCACCAACAAAATGAAAGAGACGCGCGACTTTTTGCTTTGAAGAGACATTTTAATAAGAATACTTACTTTGTGAGCAGCGTATGCTACTGCTGTGACAGTTATGATTTCCCCCCACCAGGCCAAGAAGGAAGAGGAGGAGGGCTAGCAGTAAAGTTCACACACTTGCCGTGTCAGCAGCGAGCGAGGCGGTGCGCTTTGTGTCACACTCACACACCTCAATATACGTTTTCTTTTTTGACAAACAAAAAAATGCTGTATAATTAATTAGGCGCACAGCTACAGTCCGCCACAAATGCTTCCGCCACGCAATGGGGATGCACTTTTAAGCTGAGGTGGTTTTTGGGTTGGGTGCAAGCAAGCAAAAGCAAGAAGCAGGAAGCGCCGCAACTGCACATAATTCTATTTTCATAACATTTTTAGAAAGTTTTCGCTGCAGAGCATTTTGAATGTAGTACGTACACGAGTAGGTCTCTTACATACATTTTTAGTACTTTAGTTTTACCTATATAATTTTTTTCTTCTTTTGCTTCACAATGTGAGCGGTGCCGCTGCTGACACCTTTTCCTCTTGATATAATCGTTGAGGGAATAGGCAAGAAATGGATGTTAAACACACCTCTGTGGTGTCTAACAAATTGAATTACTGCTATTATTTATGAATATTTGTTTAAAAGTGGGTTACATTTTTAAAGAAGACAACACTACTCATGATTTCACTGTATAAGATGGAAACGAATTTGGAACTTAAAGATTTTTGAAAATTATAAAGAAAGAAAGTCGGTAAAGCCTGACTATACCATACGGGTGACTTTATAGTTAAAGCGCGGTACGGAGAACGAAAAACTCCATATAAAAACAATTGAGAAAGTCGGTCAAGCCCGACTTTAAGATACTCTGTACCAGTTAATGTCGTCGCTCGCATTTGCTCGCCCGTTATTCGTGTTATTCGCGTTATACGCTGTGACACGCTCTCTAAGTTTCTCTCTCTCTCCCAAAGATTGTGTTTGTTTGAATACAGCGGTGGTTGGCAGGAAGTGGGGTGGTGGGGGCTGCCGGTTAACTTTTTTGATCATAACTTGTGTATCGTTCATCCGATCTTTATCATTCCTTCAGCAAATCGATAAATGATTTTAATTACTAGATTTCTCTAGAAGGTACGAACAATCTATTATCAAAATTGTGGGAGATATGCCGTTTTTTCCCAATTGCGGGGGCGGTAGGGGGCGTGGCAAAAATTGAAAATTAACTTGATCTGCCTGCAAGTATAAAGAGTTTTTGTCCCATACAAGTCAAACCGTTATCCCTTACCATCTCTGAGATCTCTTCGTTTATACGGACGGACAGACGGACATGGCTATATCGACTCGTTGTAACGTTGTAAATCACTCGCAAAAAGTTTGACGTCAGACGTTTTACTCTGTGTACTCGAACATCGAACTCTGAATTTATGAATGGTAGGAACAGCTGTTCCAGTTTTCATACCCTTGCAAAGGTTATTATAATTTTACCCAGAAGTTTGCAACGCATAGAAATATTCATTTCCGATCCCATAAACTATATATATTCTTGATCAGGGCGACGAGCTGAGTCGATTGAACTTTGTCCGTCTGTCTGTCTGTCTTTCTGTTTCTACGCAAACTAGTCTCTCAGTTTTAAGACTATCGAGCTGAAATTTTGCACAGAGTCTTCTTTTTACTCCACGCTGCTAATATATCGGAACCGAGCGGATCGGATGACTATATCTTATAGCTGCCATAGAAAGCATCGGTCAAAATATGGGTCTTAGTGAGAAAGACTTTTTTGTTTTCAATGTTAGCGTCCTTAAACTAGACCATTATAAATATTTTATGCTTTCAAGCAGATTTGAAAACTTTGGTCAAAATCTGATGACTATATCTTATAGCTGCCATAGGACCGATCGATCGGAAAATGGGTCTTATTGAAAAAAACTTTTTTGTTTTCAAGTAAATCGTTCTTAAGGTCGGTGATTCTTAATATTAAGCTCTTTCGAACTAATTTGGAAAAGTTGATCGACATCGGCTGTCTATATCTTATGGTTGCCATAGAACCAATCGGTTGAAAATGGTTCTTAGTAAGAAATTTGTTTTGTTTTTAAAGTAAGCGTCCTTTTATTGTTCTTGCGTTTTTTATTTTTATTGATCTTGCACATTGCGCATCTGGAGAGGGTGTTTTACTTTGGAGCACTTAAAACTGTTGGCGCTCATACGGAAGTTCTGAAAATATTGTCCCAACTATTGTGTGAAAGTACGTCCCGCAAGGGGCATGTTAACGAGTGACGTCATGGCGGGCTTGACAGACAACCCTGCGGACCCCAGTCGATACTCCCTGAATCAAGCCCGTAGGGGTTAAAAGGGGAGAAGCCCACCGAGCAATTATCGGTACCATGGAATGAGCAGTAGCCCTAGGAGCTGTAGACATTGCGGTTGGCCACCTTGCTGGAGATGGTGGTGGTTGTGCGTTGATACCTACATCGCGGGTACATTTTTCATCTCCTCTTCCAACACGTTATCTTCGGTATAAATGAAAACGTGAATTCCCAGACCCAAAATCTGTGATTTAGAGAAAGAGCTGCCCCCTAGCTACGCCCTTGGGCAGTAAAGATCCGCATTTCATATTCTGAATTTATTTTTTATTGTGCTTTCAAATCATTATAAATTTTTTTACATAAATAACAGCTTGAAAATAGTGTGAGGTTACCTAAAAATACCAAATATTGAATTTTTCGGCGTTTTTGGACATCAAAATCGACCTAAATCACGAAACTTTTGTGAAACGGATTTGAACCATCAGACCGAACGCTTTCTAGAACTTCAAACTCGTTTTAAAGTCAAAGGTTCGGTTCGCTTACCGGTTCCCAAACATATCGAAACTTTGATAGTTAAAACATTTTCGCCTCTATTTTCAAAGAATTGAAGCAAATCGGAATTTTCAGAATGCATTTGAATTACGGATTGGTTTAAGGACCAGGGCGTCACAGTTTTTCAACTACATTTAGAGCATCCATCATCAATTAGCCAACCAAAAACTATTTTCTCCACTCCATCCTTTAGCAGTTTAAATCCAGGCCAAAATGCACATTTGTAGTTGAGTGATTATTAATTTATATTTATTTTGAAAAGTGATTTTTGAAAGCAACTAAGTCACACAGTTACTTTTACTCGAAATATGAGTCTCCTTTTGCTGCCGAACATAAACCTTTCACATAAGGCGGCCTACAGGCAAAATAGAGACCAAACGTTTTTCTTCCCAGCAAATTGACCAGAGACAATGCGCGACAAAAAAAAAACAAAACCTGACCGGCAGTCAGAGCGCTAGCGCTGGCCTATCGCTGGTCTAGCTACTACTCCCTGTAATAGTTTAAGTGGTGCGCAGGTGGTTGCCCGGGTGACTGGGAACGTTTTTTGACTAGCCTTTTGGTGACGACAAAAATTAATGTGTATCGACTGAGCACAACAGCGAAAGGCATCATCGATATATGTGCAACATTGCGGTATATTTTGAAGTTTTCCCATCTGAAAACCTTTCGGGTAAAAGTTGTTTTTAGCACACACACACACAGCACACACTTTGCTTAAAGTGATAGTTGTTGAGCGGTCTGATTTAGTTATAGCCTTTCTTTGCAGCTTCAGGGTAAGCCAAATTGTTCAAGTGTAATCTCAGAATAAACCAAACCTTAATTGTATTTTGACAGGACGAGGCTAAACCAATTAATAACTACACTGCCTGGGCGTGTTGCCACGACTATCGATTTGCTGTTTTTATTTATTTAATTTTTGTTTTTATAAGCGAAAGTGAGCAACAGGCAGCGGGCCACAAATGCACTTTGGTCCATTACCTTTTTCTTTTACGAAAATTATGTATTGTACTTTCTATCTCGTCGGTGTCTAATAAATGAATTTTAAATTCAAGTTAAACTTCATAAACATAAGTTAAATCATTACGACAGTTTTCTAATTAACTGCCTGTCAAAAATAATGCTACGGAAAAAATGTGTCTGACAAGCTGTTATGGGGCAAAAAAAAAATGAAAGAAAAGAAGTGTGGTATGTATTGACAAGGTGTGAGAAAGTGAGGCCTACTTAGAAGGTATAAGAAGCTTAAATGCATTTCGTTTTCTTTAAACGGCTTGAAAAACCATTTGTAAGCCTTGGCAACCCAAAGTGATGTTAGGTGCCAACTGACATGTCCATCGAAAAGCTGGACAATTTTAACATAATCATTAAAACGCGATATTTTTTTGTGGATTAGCGAATAGAAATTTAAATGGGAACAAGAAGAAAATATATGAATAGCAGGGGTCGGCACAAAGCTATCCACTGTGCCATACAAAAGTGGATAAGAGGATAAACTAGTCGCTGTGCTTATACGCAAAACAATGCCGCAAAATGAATTTCGAGTCAGTGGCTACACACACATATGCAATGCCAAAATGTGAATGTGTTTTTTGCCTACCCCTGATGTATAGCCACTTTAGGGACATATCATTAGCAGACCAATGCGGGTAAAAAGATTTTACACAATTGAGCAACTTTACCAGCCAACAGGCTCAAAAAACGTTGCAGTTCGGAACCCTTTCTCTTGTACGAAAATTAGAAGCACAAGAGGCAAGTAGAAGACATCGCTGTCAACTACAAGTTCTACAAGATTTAAGATACCCAAGATAAAGTTCAAAAAGTCTTCCTTAAAATTATTCTTTTCAAATCTGAAACAAACTTGATCTGCCCCACCTAGCATTTGGAAGATCATTAGCTGATTCCTCACCTTGGCGAGTCTTTTTCGAGCCCATTTGATGATTAAAAAAGATTAGTTTCATGTGCGATTTAGGGAAGTCTCGAAAATGACTCATGCATTTGCTCAAAATGTGATTCATTAAAACATGACTCGCAAATGACTCAAAAATTAGTCGAAACTGATCAGAAAAGCGGGTTAAAACGACTCTTCATGAAGAGTCGCGGCTAGGGTACCATTTTCTCCCGACAAAAGTATCATTTATGATCAGAAATCGAGCGCATTTATGACTATTTTAATCAGACTGAGGACTCGAAAAAGACGCGAATGTGATCAGAAATTTCATAAAATGCTTACTGGGGTGTACGGTATACACCAGAGATCTGCACGGTTGCACTGCAACTACAGCAACTTCAAGTGTACTGCAATCGTACTTTATATTTTGCACACTCGAGTGTCTCAACCACTGCAATGTATGTAATGTGTATGGAATGTTTACTGCTTCGCGTATACAGTGCCAATAATACCCGCTGCCACTCGTGTGACTCATTTCTTATACTCGTACGAGCAGAGAGCGTGTGCTGATGGAAGCACCAAAACATCCCAGCGGCGCAAAGTGCCATTACATAATGGATTACTCGTACGTTCCTTTGCCATCAGTATGAAGGAAAAAATCCCATACAATTTGCTTTACTTTGCCGTATGCATGGCCGCTTTGTAAACAGGGTGCCCACAGCCTGCATTACTAGTAATAAAACAAGTATGCCAGAGCCGAACTGCCATTGGATTCCCATTACGAATGCGTATATTTTTTTTTTAAATTGTTATGCAGAATGTTTGCAGTCTTTTTGGAATTCAACACACAATTTAGGAATCGTATTCTTTGCCGTAAAGCACTTGTAATACGATGCAGTCTACTAAAAATGGAAAAGTATTAGGGTGGGTAATGCACTTGTTATACAATGCAATGTACTACTGATAGAAAAGTATATGGGTTGGTAATGCACGTGCATTACTGCCTCTATGAGTGGGTAATGATGTAGTAATGCAGTGGTTTTTACTTTAGTTGATTTTCAATGATTTTATTTGCTATTACTTGATAAACAAAATGCATGCTTTTTCAAAGCTTTAAATTGTCCAGACTACGAATGGGAAATACGTCGTCATCAGGGGGCATGTCCTTTTCGTCTGCTTTTCAAGGATGGCCAATATATCAATTTGGCATTTTTTCAATTTTTGGTTGGCTCTGCATAATCATGTTTTGAGCCAATTGAGTTTTCAACTTTGTAAGTTTGTTTCCCCGACAAATATAAGTATGTACAATACAAATTAACTGACAACTAAGCCAAATTCAAGTGACTCCTCGCCATGTATTTATGTTTCAAGTCACCGCTACACTTACACATTTGTACAGCATCAAAATACCAATAAAGAAAATAGAAGATGTGTCAAAAAACGCTTATGGATGAGAGGGGAAGGCGCAAAAGCGAACGAAATAGTCATCGGCTCGTGTGTGGCACGATTCGTTGTTCCTGTTTATTTTCGATTACAATCTCTCTTACGAAAAGCAGCGATTGTAATGCATTACCTTTTCGTCAGGCGTAATGCAAACTTTCGACGAAACACATTTAGCTCAGCGCCGCTGGGATGTTTAGAAACACTCTTTGTGTTTGTCGCTCTCTCTTTTGAGATTACAATAACAATGTAACGACATTTGACGTTGATTCTTTGAAAGCAAAAGATAGCGAGGACAATTAATGTTATACATACCGATGTATTACTTGTGTGTGTGCTGTTAGCTTAGTAAAGTAAAGCAGAATCAACCGTTTTGACAGTCGAGCACACAAGTCACTCAGGCACAAAAATACAAATCGGACAACGATTTTTATGAGTCAGTCACACAGCATACGTTTTTAATGCGAATGTACTTGTAGTCTTGTAGAAAACGGGCACTCTTGCAGATCTCTAGTATTCACCTACCTATGTATATGCAACAATTTGTAGCTCTAACTCCTATAGTCTCTTAGATCGACGCGTTCATACAGAAAGACCGATAGGCTATATGCACTCGGCTGTTGATGCTGTTCAAGAATATATTGCACAAACATAATGTACTCTGTTTACCTTTGGTATAGACCATACAAATTTTTCATACAAGGCAGGTTTGCACTAATGTTTAGAACAGCGGTGGGTCACGCCTTTTCTTTCTTTGCTTCGAGAGTTGTTTTTTTTTTTTGGTGGCAAACTGGCGCCTCTGTTGCAAATGCAATTGCCTCGCTTCGAAGTGAGCTAGAGCACAGCGCGCGACGCCAGCTGGTCGCACAAGCAGATGGCGCAACAAGTGCAGTGTGTGCGACCTAGAATAGCTGGGCACACAAGCAGACGTCTGCAAGAACAAAATATATACAGTGTGTTGATCGCTGCTCGACTCATGCCTCGCCGCTGATAAGGGTTGTTTTTACACCCCTGTACCCACTGAAAATGGGTTGTGCAAAAGTATGTAACAGGAGAAGTAAACATTTCCTTCCATATGACGAATATATAGTAAAAAAAATTCAGGGATCGAATATGCAACTAAGTTCAATGACTTCCAAAGCTCTATCTACCTTTATGAACCTAAACTACCAGAGGCTACCTTTTTATAACAAAATTTATATGGCAACCCACTTTTCCGACAGATTTCTAATATTCGCTCTTGATTGATGATAACCCCCAACCCAAGCAAATTGGATTTAATTGTTGTCCAAATAGAGATCTTTAACTACCATCAACCTGCCATTCGTCAGTTGGTTCACCTAAAGTGCATGATTTAAGCTAATTATCTTCACTGTTTGTTTACAACAAGTTTTCAAGCGGCTTTGGTAAATTTTGTTAATTACTCGCAAAGAGATTCACATTATGCAAATACAAAGGCCTTTTACTCTCGCTTTCTTCCATTGGTTGATGGCTATTTACCAATGCAACCCAAATGAATGAAGAAAGCCGCTGTTGGCCTCAAACTACACTGGGCACGCTTGAGCGCTGATAATGAAAAGTGCGTGCATGCTAACAAATTTTCTTTCTAAACAACAACGGGTTAACAATGTGGGAAATTATGATAAAACTTTAATGCTATTTTTAGTTAGCTGGGTATTTGATTGACGCCTTGAGGAAGTCGAAGCCGGCGTTGACATGTGAACGGTTTGAGCTTTCAATGCCAGTGGGCATTAAGTCAACAGAAACGACAACGATAGTTGGGTAGCTTGCTGCAGTTGTGGTGACGGTTTCATGCCCGAGGCATATTGCGTGGACAGACACCGTGGAGTGAGTGCCACAAACCATAAAATTAACTAGACTTTTATCTGTATACGCTACTCAGTTTCCACCATAATTGACTGCATTTTGGCGTGACTTCTAACGCTCAGCCAAGCAACGCACCATCCATCTCGGATGATGATTAGACACACATCAAATGCATTTCGCTTTAAAACTCATTCGGCCAGCGTTAAGTTTTTGCTGGCCATTTTTTTCAAAGTTAATTTTCCGCAAACCCAGACAGAGCAGCGCAGGTATTATTGTGGATTAGACCGTGGAGATTTGTACATTTCATACTTAATTAAGAATTTTCGTTTCTTTTCTGCTTTTTTCAGAGTGCTGAGACCACCAGGTGGCGGCTCCAGCGATATATTTGGCTCGGATATGCCTCAAACTCCCAGGAATGTCAAGAACCGCATGGTTTCAAATATTTTCTCTGCCGAAAAGGATGGCGCTTTGAAGAACAACGGTAAGTGGATGACCAACTGTCTGGTCTCTGGTTAGTTTGTAGGTCTTTTCATGTTTATCAGCTTCTTGATTATTATTTGTCAATGTTTAGAGACGAGATTTCCCCTCAATTCCTTCTCCCGCCAAAAGCTATCGCAAGCAGAATTCTTCATATTGAATATCTATTGTTTTCTTCTTTTCCTCTCCCTCTGTTTCTCTATTCTTTTTCTACGTATCTTTGCAGTACGACAAGGAGCTCACAGATTCTATTTCATTGGTATATATATTGAAATCAAATGCACTAGAAAATCTCAATTAGTACTTTTCCGTTGTTATGCTAGATTTGTACTCACAAACACACACACACACAACTCCTACACCTCTGTCCGCTGTATGTAACTATAATCCATTCAGGATCCATCTTCTAAGCTGCTGCACCTGCAAATTTGTCTAAATGTCTAACCATAAAAACCAGTTTCGGTTTGTTAATAACAAATGTGTTTTCAAAAGGCAGCCAAAGAGATATTAAGTTTCGTTTTATTTTGTATAAAATGTTACTAAGAAAATGCATTTATGGCTGCTTTTGTTAAAGAAGAGCCAGAAGAGTCCCATTGTTTATAACACACGCACACACACACACACGAAGAGGAATGCAACAGTTGAAAGCTACAGTTATTTTTTTACAGCTAGCTTATTCACTTGATATTCTTTATATTCTTAAGATCTCTTCACATAAGTATAAGGTCTGTCTCTTATTTATAAGACACTTGGATCCCTTTTCTAAACGAATCCAAATCGGTACTGAACCGAATCCCCATAAAAAAGAGAATTAATTTTCTCATTTTGATAACATAAAAATCCTTCCTCAAGATAAAGAAAATATAAAAAGGTATTTTTATTTGTGTACGAAAAACAGTTTTAAAATGTTGTGTCTTTTTATTCTCCGTACCAAGAGTATATTAGTTTTGAGCAAATGTATGTAAAAGACAGAAGGAAGCACATCAGACCCTATAAAGTATATACACTAGACTGGCCCTAAGGAATATTTTTTTTTTCAAAGCGCCGGGCTGAAAATGGTGTCTCCTTGAGCTCAAATGAGACCATAAAAAAGTTGGGGCCGATCGGATAAAGTTTGATGGCCGCCACATCGACCTAAAGATCCATAGAGCAAAATGTTTGAGAAAAATGGAGGGTAAAATAGGGTTTTGGATCATAGAATTTTATACACTTGTTTTGTCTGCCATATTTTGGTTTCTTTTTATTAAAATATATCTAGACAGTAGTTTTGAAAAGTAAAGTGGCCAATTCAAGATAAAAAGAACGAAAAAAATGATTAAGCAGAACTTGTTGTTTTTTTTTCACATATTTTTTCCAAAATTTTATAACAAAAATCTTTTAAGATTACTTCTTATATTACTTATATTACAAGATCCATTTTGTAATGAGAAGGAATTTTTTTTCTATAATCTTCGATTAATTGAAGATCTAACTGCTTCCCCTGTTCGTTTTTTGTCAATATGCGATTTTAGTCTTTCATAAATTTGATTCCAAGCTCAGCAGCATCATTTACAACAAATAAATCATTGCAGAACTCAATGCCTTCTAGATAATCATCGTTATCGTTCTCTCGCTTGGCAGACCAAACGAATCAAAAAAATCCTTTGTTCTATACGAAACAAAGTCGCTTATTGAACTAAACAGTAGTAAGTCTTCTGCGTTCGATATTTTCTATTATCCAATAGTTTTACTTTTGGATCGGTTGACTGCAAGGCTAGTACCATTTTTCTTTTTTCCTCATTTTCCTTATATGTACAGGAGTTTCCTTACGCTGTAGTGATCGCTGTTCTCTCTTGAACAACTTCACGTCGACACCAACCATACAACCCGGACGACCCTTCTCTCTTTGCTTAAGCAAAAATTGTTTATCCTGGTCGATATGCATGTAATTAAGAGCCTCGGCATGAGCAATATCAAAGATATCATCCAAGATTAAAAAAAAAACGCTGCACGTTTGGGACGCTTATCCCCTTTTCGAGCAGCGTTCCATTTCTCATAAAGTTTAATTAATTTGTCACTGCACTTGTGAATGTGCCTGTTGCCAATATATGGAAACCGCGCTCATAGTTAATGTCGAACTTTCTTTGGATATAAGCTTTACAATTCGAATGTTGTAAAAAAAAAGTTGTAGGTCTTGACGATTTGACGGCAATTTGGCACCTAATATTTGATTGGTGATGCGACCGACCATATTAACTGTGTGCACGGACTCAGCTACATTTCGAGTGACAATCGAACAATTCCTTGCTGATGTATTCGAGGACGATTTAGAATCCGACATGACATTATATTATAATTTTTGTGAAGAAAACGTACACAAACGAAAATTAATATCAGCCAGCTGTAGTTATAACGGTGCAAACGAGACACGGGTACAATCGATAACAAAGAAATCAATCATTTGTAAAATAGCAAAGTTTTTGTTCCGTTAGTTTTGTTTTTATATAATTTTTATTATTTTTTCAAAAACAGCAAAAAAATCTCAATTTTTTTTTGGCTCAACTGAATAGGTTTGAACTCTAAAAGTATATAAAGCAAAATTTCAAGGCACAGGGTAACTTAAATAATAAAGGACACTGTTTTAGCATTATTTAGTATTTGGTATGCCCACCCTTGTTCTGAATTATTTCAAACATACGGTTTGGTCAGGAATCGTAATATTTTTCAACTTCATTTAGTGAAATTGTTGACCAGACTTTTTTTAATTGCTTCAACTAGGGTCCCAGAGTCACTAAATTGTCTTACTCCTTCGTATACTTTCCTGGACAAAAGTCTCCAAATGTTCTCGATAATGTTAATGTCAGGGGAGAATGGCGGCCACTCGAGCAATTTGCCTTTGGTCTTTAATCCACTGTTTTACAACCCGAGCGGTATGGATGGGAGCGTTGTCATGTTGGTACGTCCATGGAATATGACATAAATCTCCGAAAAGTCGGGAAAAGCCTTTTGAAGCACAGTCTTGTACACACTTGCGTTCATCTTCGAGGTGACAAACTGGAGCTCGCATGTTACATAAAACGATATGGCCCCCACACCATTACTCCACCTGCACAAGAGTGATGACGACTTAAAAAACATTCTTCCTTTCGCATATCGTGGAAATATCAATTATAGCCATCCGGTCCATCGAGGTTGAACTTCTTTTCGTCGGAGAAGACCACCGTCTTCCACTCCTTGTTCCACGTCATGTATTCTCGGGCAAATCGTTGTCGTGCTTCCTTACGAGCATCATTAAGAGGTGGTTTTTTTTTTATTTTCAATCTCCAAGTGTTTGGCGCTTCGAATAATTCGTTTTACCGTGGCCACACTAGCATTTAGGCCGCATTCTTCCCTAATTTTACCAGCAGAAAGGTGGAAATTTAAGGCAGTTCGTAGGATAAGTCGCCTCTCGGTTGCTGTTTTTGCATATTTTTTTCCTCCGTTCATTTTTTTTCCATAGTCTGCTTCGTTACGGAGAAAATTATTCACTACGTTTTGACTTCGACCGATTTTCTTGACTATTTCATAGTGTTTTAAGCCAGATTCAATATAGCCTTTTATTTTACCTTTTTCAAAATCGGTTAAAGGTTTTCCGCGGCCCATTTTACAAAAAAACTGATAGCAGTTGCTTTCAATTTTGGAATACAAAAGAATTCAACTCTTTTTAATCACTCAGTCAATCAAAAAGTGAAGTCAAAAGTGTCAAACCTATTCAGTTGAGCCAACAAAATTTAGATTTTTTGTTATGATTTTGAAAAAATAATAAAAATGATATAAAAACAGAACTAACGGAACAGAAACTTTGCTATTTCACAAATGATTGATTTCTTTATACAACAAAATTTATTTCGCTTAAATCACTCCGATTTGTTACTCCGACTTGTTACAGAGACACAACGTTTCTAACCTAAAAAAAAAGTCAAACCTATTCAGTTGAGCGGCATTGTGCACTAGACTGAACGTCTCTTATATGAAAAAAAATTTTTTTTTAATATTTTATTCGTAATAATTTCTAGTTGCCGTAATGAAAAACCAAAATTCGAAATTGTAAGGTTTAAGACCTCCGACACGGATTTAAAGTTGCCACAAAAAATTTCAATTTCCCCTTTTTCATTTTACTTTTATAACAAAGTAAACTTTGAGATGCCAAACGTTTTTGTTGAATTAAAAATCGGTTGCTGTGCCAGAAAATATCCAATGCTGTGCAAGAATTAAAAGGATAGGATCGGCATGTGACATACCGTGAGATGAAGTGGTCCTTGGGCGTTGGCATTTTTTACCCTAGCGCTAGCTTTCTTCCCGTGGAATTCTGCATAATTTGACAATTGTCCAAGAATAAAATATAATGTTGATCAAATTTAATCGCTGTGCTTTAAAGGTTTTTTACAAATCATATCGTGAACTGAATTTTGTGAAAAACGTTCTTAAAGTTCTCAATGGAGTTAACCCAGAAAAAGTAGGTATTTTAGTTTCGAGTTAATCATTAAAAAAAATTGAAAATGTGAAAGCCGAAGGATTTTTGCTCAATATCGACTGCAGGACAACTGAGATATGACGTTTTTCTTGCATTAACATGAAAATGAACCTATAAAATGATACTGCGACAAATTCTCATCTCACTTGGAAAGTATTAAAGAAATCAAAGTGGCATATACAGCGAATATTTCTGCATCACGTAGTCAACAATCGGCATGAGCCGAACACCAAACCTAAACTAACATATATGTTCCATTACGAGTCATTCCACAAAAGTTGCATGCTGGCGACAAACTTCGTTGCAGGACGGCAAAAAAATTAATAATAAATGAAAAAAAATATAACTTAAAAGTGGTTATTCAAATTTATTCATAAGAGTATTTTTTCTGCTACTTGGATAAGATTGTCTGTGCTGTTCGATGCATTGAAGAAGGTGATGCTGATCGCGTTTTGTAATACGCCCATCGAAGTCCTCAAGTAGTCCAGTGCGGAGACCACCTTTGGTGTAATAAAGTTTTTTTAGTTAATTTACTTTTCTTGCGCTTGGACACCTTCCTTTTTTCCTCCTCTCAAACTCCATTTGATATAAATGGCGACTACTGCCACCTCTGTCTTTTAAAAGCAGCATCAGGACTTAATTCAATTAGTTTTATGAATCGACATCAAAAATGCCTTTTAAATAGTCCATAAAATTCTTTTCTCTGTTGCTGTACAACTCTTTATCGCGACTAGCATTTTTCCTAGAGCCCCATATTGATCACAGAGTTTCCTTAAACTTCTGCACACATTTCTTTCTAGTTTCATTGTAAGCCCAAATGATTTCAATACATCATCAATTTGAAAGACAGTGCGGCTTAAGCTCTCCCTTAATAAGTATTTGTGTATTCTTGTATTATGCAGAAGAACCGCCAAAACATCTTTTCTTGATGGTAGCTTTGCTGAATCCAGCTCTACACTCAACGCGCCAATCATATAAACGCTATTTGAATCCTCTATCCTAAAATGCAGGATTTTGCTATGCATAAAATATTTTTAAAAATAGATTTTTAATTCAACAAAGTTTGGCATCTCAAAAGTTACTTTGTTGAAATAGAAAAATGAAAAAGGGGAAATTGAAATTTTATGTAGCAACTTTAAAGCCATGGCGGAGGTATTAAACCGTAAAATTTAGAATTTTTTTTTTTTGGTTTTTGGTTTTTCATAACGGTAACTAGAAACTATTACGAATTTTTTGCTCATTGAGGAAAAGAACATTTCCCATACGATTAGGTTCAGTCTAATATACACTCTTAATAGCCATGTTCGTCTGTCTCTCTGTATAAACAAACTGATCTCAGAGATGGTAAGATCTAGAGGTTCGACATTTATTAGACATAAACTTCGTAAACTTGCAGGCAGATTAAGTTTGTTTTCCATTTTTTCCACGCCCCTGCTTCCCCCGCAATTTAAAAGAAAAGGTCAAATCTCCCACAGTTTTGTAGATACATAGATTGTTCGTACCTTTTAGAAATATTTAGTAAACAGTATAATTTATCGATCCGCCAAAGGTTTGGTAAAGATCAAATAACGCATAGTCAAGTTATAGGCAAAAGAAAGTTCGCAGTGTCAGCGCCGCATCAAAATACATACTAAGCCTACACTTTCGAAGGTACAGAGTATTTTACAGTCTGGCTTGAGCGACAAGTTTCCAGTTAGGCTATGACCGAACTAATCCTTATTATTATTTATTGTTGAAGAAATAGAGCACCGCAACCAATCCTGGTCTATTCTTGCTCCCCTACAAAGTTTACAACTCTGCTAGCAGCCCTATTTCCTGTACAAAGGTCATGATTTTCGTGGGTTCTAGGTTACTGATATTGATAAAATGTGTTTCCCAAATCTGCTGAGTCTGCGCCTAGCTTGAGCATCGCAGAGTGCTAGTATATGCTCGGTGGACTCCTCGTTCCCTTCGCAATATCTGCATAGTTGGTTGTTTGGTATTCCCAACTTGTGCATGTGGTTCCGTAGTCTGCAGTGGCCCGTCTTTTTGAAACTTTGCTGCTAAGCGCATTGAGCGCTACTTGGCTATCAAAAAAGATAGCTATCTCCCTGTTATGGTAGTTCTTTCCACTATTAAGGTCTGCACAACGGGAGTTGGCACATACTTTGGCTTGAAATATATACTTCCAAATTCTCCCAATGCCTCAGACCTTTTCGTTCCCGGTCCTGCTACCCCAAGTCCAGTTCCTTGGGGCTTCAGGGACCCGTCTGTGTACCACTGAATTGTGTGTGGTTGCATTTTATATGTTTCTTCTAGTGAGATCCAATCTCTCTTATTACTTTTGTGTACAGTAAAATTCCTGTCAAAGTGGTACTCTGCCACCATTTTGTCTCTGGGTTGGAGGATTATAGGGATTTCCTTCTCCAGCTTCTCAGAGTCCCTTAGGCTTACTAGCCACATAGTATTCTATCCACTCCTTCTGCTGTTAGTCTTAGCAGTGTTGCTTTCTTCTTCAGGCAGATGGTATGGTGGAGTGGTGTTAGCTCCATCAAGACCTCTAATGCCGCTGTCGGACAGGTACGCATGGCTCCTTTCATGCATATGTATACATGCCAGCCTTTGCAGTTTTTGCAGCTGCGTCCTTACAGTGAGGAAATTTGCCCTATCTCCATACACGACAGCTCCATAAGTGAGCATAGGTCTCACTACCATGAGGTATAGCCAACGGAGTATGTGTGGTGCCATGCCCCACGATTTTCCGGCTATGCTCTTACATGTGAACAGTGCCCTAGTACACTTACTGAGTGTATACTCCAAGTGCTTATCAAATCTTAGCTTGTTGTCAATAACTATGCCAAGATATTTGACCTCTTTTTCTGGGGTAATGAGGCAGCCGGATAGTCGTATTGGCCTTATTCTGCTCAGTTTGTATTTTCAGGTGAACGGTACACCTATGTACACTGCACAATGTATTGAACGATTTATTTTTCATCTTATACATATACATATGCGCCAATCTAACCAACCCGTGCATGCTACTGCAGAAACATATTAGCCGAATACAAACTGTAGTGTGTGCCACACGCAGCGTTGCTAATTTAGCTATTTTTTCCACCAGATATAGCTATTTCGTAAGCTCGAAAGCCGAAAACTATTCAGTTTTGCCAGAGACGGCAATTCTAGCTAATTATTTGACATTGTTTAGATATTTTAAATTACTCTCTTTTAAGTTTTAAAATTTTTAACAGTCGATATTATTTGGAAAAAATAGCTAAATTGGGCGCAAAGAAGAATCGAAACAGAAAGAGACAGAAAACACACAAGTCAGAACAATCAAAACGCGCATTTCATTTCGTTTGAGAAGTTTTGACTGAGAAGGTGTGAAGCAATGACGACAAATTTGTTATTTACGAAATTTACATACAATGTAAGCACTGATAAATCAGAATGTCACAAAGGCAAACTAAATATGAACTACGGGCATGCAGCAAATTTTATACGGCACCTTCATAAGGCATTTTGATCAAATCATTGTGAGAAAAAGTTCCAAGTGTGGCCAATAAACACCAATCGATGCTCAATTTTGTGAGCGAAAGACTGATTAAAGTGCATACGAGAAAGCATAACACAGGCCAACAAAATGTTAGGTCCAGCCATATTTGTATTAAATTCTGTTTCAGTTTTGTGCACTGATTCCAAAACTGGTTTTGGTTTTTGTCCATCAGCTCTTAGGTTCAAGATATCGCGGAAAATCCATTTTGCAGTATTTTTGGCTTTCAAAAAATTATGGAGGTTACATCGAGCAAAAATATCTGAATTTATGAGTTTTATGCGACATATTAATGCAGCCTAAAAAAATCATAGGAGCAGCATCAGCAAACCTTAAAGCGTTGAAATATGCCATTGAAGAGTAATTTTCATCAAATTATGGCAAATTTTTCTAACTTAATCGTCGTGTACAAGCCATTGCGGTGGTTGGATTTTAATTACAACCACCTTAGTATGTAGCCTAAGGGCTCTTCTATTTTCACAAATATTGTTGCATTTCTATCAGCTGGATGGACAAAGTTACAGCCGTTTAATCTCGAAAAAATTAATTAAAATTTATGGCAGGACAACTAGATTGATACATAAAATGTGTTTAGGAAATATTAAAAGGTTCGAACCAAAACCAAAGCCCAAAAACCTCGAACCTCAAAATTCCGAACCTTAACCTTTGGTAAATTTTGGACATTTATTCTTTAAGAGCGTATTTCTTTTTCCGGTTTATAGTTATAGGCTCTGGACATTTCACCAAAGCTCCTTTGATATCACATAAAATATAGCCCTCTAGTTCAACTTGCGAAAGTTATCAATAAAACGTTTGGCTTTTTCCAACTACCTTATAACTGCGAAACAGACCTTATATTCAACTATCTCTTACACACATTTAATCATTAATACGTATGCAATGGCATTAAACCCAAATACTTGCCGAATTTCACTAATTTACATATCTTATTTGGTGTCAACTGCCTGGCTCTCGCACCTTCTTTTCCCCTTCCATATGTACAGGTGATGCACCACGTCGCGGTCAAAAGAGCGTTGATTCGCACTCTCGTCTCTTTGGCGAGCCATCGCGCCCCATTACACCTGGCAAGAATCACATGAAGAGCAGCATTCCCTTTGGACAGAATACAGAGGCTGCACAAAAGCTACTGACCAACACCAATGGACACTACAATGGCAAGAGTGGGTCAGTTTCGTCGGCCTCGTCGTCGGTGTCGTCTTCGACTGAAAATCTGAAAATCAACAGTGGATCTCGATCAGGTGTGTTTTTTATTTCGAAATAATTTTTTTTGTCTAAATAGTAGCCAGTGCCAAAGCCTTCGCCCCTTAGTTTGTCGATATCAGGCATCGAGTTCTCAGTATAGTCAGTTGGAGCTCAATATACGAGCCGTAAACATCTCGTAGCTACACCGAATGTACTACCAAAATTTCACAAATACAAATAAGATTTAAAATTTATTCTCTTATATTTTTTAATTTCGGTTCATCCGGTTCTTACGCTACACCAACACCCATAAATATCACGCAACTAACCAAAATCTAAATCAAAAACAAATCTCTAATATCCAGTCTTCCGCAATATGAGCAGTGAGTATTTCCAATGTTGGCACTTGTAATTAGTTAACCCCCAACCCCTCCTACCCAACCACTTCCCCATCAACCTCCGAACCGCAGCAGCTCTGAGTCAAGAGGAATCTGAAACCAACGATCACGGTGAACCAGTGTCCGCTACAAATACCTTGAGCATTGACTCGCCGTGTGTAGAAGTTGAAGTTGGAGTCGTACCAGAAGACAATAAAAGCTATACAGAGTCGGGAAAACGCGACGAAAGCTGCCAAACGCGCCGCGGAACAGAAACTAGTCCAAATAGTCCATTCTCGTTTAACAGAATGAATAACACTGATACGAACGCTTCCTTGAAGGAGCCGCTGGGTCCATGCCTAGATTACATCAAGGACCCCCAGCATGTGCCTTGCATTAAGATACTGGCCAAAAATTCGGTACAGCGTAACCCAATAACTGGCTTGGGGCTCGATGGGGATGGTGTAGGTGGTCTAAAGCCCAAGAAGTTGAAAATTCGAGGTGAATGTGAGACACACCCGCACACGCACGCTTCCCAAACACACGCATGCTACCTACTATTTAAAGATTATGCTCCCGTTTCCAATCCGCAATTTACTTATGTTTCATTCATATCTTTCGCAGAGGGCAACCCCGTGACTGGAGAGGGCTATTCCCAGCCACCACCACCCGTGACCGGCGCAACTCAGGTCATAAACAAGAACCGCATTCCACCCGGCGGCTACTCATCGGGCCTGTGGTAATAGGAGTTGCTCCCGAATATGTCAGCACAAGCATTAAAAACATTCTCGGATACTGCAATGCAGGAAGTAATAAGACAACACACACAACACACAAGAAGATGAAAACAAGAAATTAACACATACAAGCATATAATCGATTAACCCTTCCTTACTCGCTCAAGACACCACAACAACCTGCGATGATTCGGCAAATCAAGACCATACATCCATATTCAAGATCTACAGACCGTTTTCCGTTTTCAATCTGAAGTTGCTGCTCAAACAACACCAAATTTTCCTGCTCAACCTTGGGTCTAACATTACAGAGTTGCGTTTATAGTCCCAATGATTGAAAGAACAACTAATATTAACCACCAATTATTCAACCGCAAACCAACAACCAATTTAGCACCGCATCGTAATTATTAAATTAAAAAATGTAATTGAGAAATCACATTTGGTTTTGTGTGTACATCCTTCTCCTCAATCCCTATCCTACATAAGTATTCTCCTACGTATGTGAAACGTATGTTTTGTTGAAGCAAAGATTTTTGGTAGGGAACCACTTTGGAATCGAACCCATATTAACATTAATCTAATTTCATAGTTGCATTTGCATTACACACACACACATATTTACACACACGCTACATTTATATTTATATACAACACACACGAAAAAGAAAAACCACATAAATTACATACATACCTACATCTATACTTATAATTTTAAAACCAACAAAAAGTACGCCCTTACATGCACGTCGACGTACTAATTAAGTGTAAAAAAAAAGTAAACAACAAAAATCCAATGCGAATATTTGTTCAATAAAATACTTTTCGTACATAAAAAGGCAAACTCTGGTGCGTTTCAATTGTAAAAAACAAAAGATGGAGAACGGAGATTATGGTTGAATTGGGGTAACAATCAACTTCATTTCTTACATAGGAAAAAAGGATATTTGTTAATTATTGAATAATTTCGGTATCCATTAAGAAAGGATAGTTGAAATATTCGGAAGAGAATATAAAATATACATTTGGGGCCGTTTTCACATGTTCCTGTTCTTGCTGAAATCGAAATCCATCTAGATTTTGCAACTACGTGGTTTTTGTGCAATTGATTGTTGTAATGGCTTTGTGGTTTACGGGTTGTACGTAGGGGTGGGAGAGAAATAAAGTTAGAGTTAGGTTGTGAATATGAAAGGGATGTAGTATAGAGAGTGGGGATGTCGAATCTTCTGGGTCCAGACCCAGAAAGGTAGGCGTACTCGATGGGTTGCGTCCACAGGTCTTGTGGTGTGAGGTTTGTGGGAGCATTAGGGCAGTTGAACAGGTGGCGTGTATTGTGAGGGCTTCCTTTGCAGTCAGGGCACTCATCTACCTCGGGGCTTATCCTAGCTACGTAGCTGTTAAGGAAGCATGAGTACCCTGATCTGAGTTGGGCCAGAGTAGTACGTGTGGTCCGTGTTTCCGTTTTTCTGACGTGCTGATGGGTGGTGGGCGACCACCGAGCTCTATGTTGCTCTTGAGACCGTTGATTGCTGTGTTCACTGTTTGCCTGTGAATTTCTTCCTTCACGTTTATGGCATCAGCTGCCGACAGGGTGTTGTCATTGTTTATCAGCTGTCTGATCATCTTGCATGCTGGTGCGAGGGGGAAGGGGAACCGAGAGTGAAAGGTGGTTCGGATGTTCTGCCTCTAGACTGCTGGCAAGAAATTGTTTGCCCAGCATGCTGCAATGGGCTTTGACACCCAGCATTTGGACTTTCTCATGTAGATGGTCCTCATGTGTCATTGAATGACATCCAGTGACAGTTCTGAGAGCTGCATTCTGGGCCCTTTGCAGATTTCCCCATTGCGTCTCACTGATGGCAGATGACCATACCGGGGCTGCGTAGAGATATAGAAATTGAAAAGGAGTGGTGATTCCTTGTGGAACTCCTTGTTTGAATTTCCTATACGTTGAGTTTCTGCAGCGAAACTCAACTTAGGCTTGCCGACCCGAGATGTAGTTTGCCAGCCAGCGCTTCAGGGTGTTAGGTAGCGCTGTGTTCTCTACGTCTTTGAGGAGCTTCGCATGGTTGCAAGGGCATCCAGTACCGTGCGCTTATGGGGGCTTGGGGAGTTTAGCCCATCAGCAATGGTGGTGGTAACTTCGCACAGCGCCGTACTGGTGCTTCGACCTTTGCGGGAGCCATGTTGGTGGTCTGCTAGGGGGAGGTTTTCCTGCAGTATAGGCAGAATCAACGCCTCAAGGATCTTTAGTGCCGGTGCCAGTAGGGTGATTGGCCCGAAGGAAGTGGCTAGGTGGCTTACCAGGTTTCGGCACTGGGATGATCCTTCCTGTCTTCCATATGTCGGGGACGACAAGGGAAGAGAGGCAGAGGTTTATAAGTGTTTGTGCAATTGGTCGTCTCATACGCTGTTTACACTGCGGTCGTAAGACCTTTTTTGATATATTTTGCCTGAGACTGGTCGTCCGGCCATTGACATTTGTGGGAGGCTTCATTTTCGTTATAGCCTCAACTGTCTTCTCGTCCGCCCTTATACCGTCAGAAGTGACAACGTAACCCAGGAAGTCGACTTGTGTAGACCAAAACTGGCTTTTCTCTAAATTTACTTGGAGCCTCGCCTTTTTAAGCTTGTCGAAGACCAAGCGAAGATTCTCCCAATGACTGTTCAAGTCTTTGCTAAAGACTATTATATCGTCAATGTACACGTAGCATATTTTGGCGATATGTTCTCTCAGAACATCGTCAATCATGCGTTGGAAGATTGCAGGGGCAATATTTAGTCCAAATGGGAGGCGGAGGATGCAGTTTTTGCAATGTCGGATTCCCTCATGTTGATTTGGTGAAATCCTGATGTCAAGTCAAGTGTTGTAAAGTATTTAGCTTCACCGAGGCTAGCTAGGGTAGAGTTAATATCTGGAATCGGGTAAGTATCGGATATCGTATAGGCGTTCAATCGTCAAAAATCGGTCACCATACGGTACTGCTTATCCCCATTGGGCTTTGGCTTCTTAGGAACCACCCAGACCCGAGAATTGTAAGGGCTTTTTGAACTTTGAATAATACCTTCATTCAAAAGCTGTTCAATTTGCCTTTCTATCTCACCCCTCATACTAGCTGGGTAAGAGTAACTTTTGGCGTAAATAGGGTCCTCCGTCTTAGTGCGTATTTCGGCTTTTACGATAGTGTCTACTGGTTCACTAGGTGACAATGGTTCAAAGATCTTCGAGAACTCATTGATCAAAGCGCTCAAATGTTGTTTCACACCCTCTGAATGTTCGACGTCACATAGATGGTAGAGTAAAGGGTACACATTCTACGAGTCTTTTTGAGAGAGAGGTTTGTCAATGGTATGTCTAAGTGTTTGAGTGTCGTCTCCGATAATACCATCAAAATCGTTCAATCCGGGGAGGACGAAAAAGGTGATGGTTGTGTTGTTACCAATAAGTTTACATAATTGGCCCTGGAGGTGGTGCGTGATCTTGACGCCACCCGCGGCGGACTGAACATGGAAAGGGGTAGCAAGTGGGGTGCAACCGGCAGCTATCTTGGGGCTTATAAAGTTCTTGTTTGCGCCGGTGTCTATGAGGAATTGTAGTTTAGCCCCGTCCTTGGTTCCATACTCTAGGTATGGTACACTGGAGAGGCATCTGTCATAAAATTCGCCCCTGCGGTCGTAAGACCTTTTTTGATATATTTTGCCTGAGACTGGTCGTCCGGCCATACAAAATTATGGCAGTTGACTTTGAATTTGGGACGGTCGACGGCAAAAATGTGGCAGCCTTGTACAATTTTTATCGATAGCTGTCGGTATATGCACACGCGTTCATTCGAAAAAATTCTTTAAATTGGACAGGATTTGCTTTGGGCATGGCAGCCTCCCAAAAAACACCCGAAACTTTTCTGCAAATGAAAAATACAATGGATTAGCTAATGATTTATTCAAATGGGAATTATTGTTACATGCATCCACAAAGCTTTTAGAACTTGCTCTGATTATTAATATGCTAATTGGTCGTCACATAGCTGGAGGCTAATGTGATCCAAGATTTCGGTTCGCCGCCCTGGGTACTCGTCGACTCGGTAGTCTCACGGATTAGCTGCAGAGGCGTCAACAGCTGGCGTAGATATCACAGGTCTCATTCACATAGCGATTAAACACATCCGGCTTATAGGCATAAACATGATGGCCAGCTCCTGTGACTATTTTATTATCGTCCGAGAAGGAGTCGATCCAAGAGTGAAAGCCGTATAAGTAAGGTGATGGGTATGTCTTTACGCACATCTTTGTTGCCATTGATCACAGGGTGCTTGGTCCAGCAGAAGGATTGCATCATGGTGCGGAATGCGGATTCGCTGCTGTTGTGTTGTGAGTTGCATTGATGGATATACTGTGGCAGCAGATTGATGTCCCGCTCAACTGTGCTGTGAAATTCACGCATTATGGCTCTGATTAGATGACGTTTGCAATTGTTCCCATTCCCTTTAAATGGCGATTTTTCAGATTTTCCAAAAGTATTTCATCCTCACTAGACATGTTTTCAATTATATCCATTATGTTATTTTCAATTTTGTAGACAAATGTTCCAAATTGAACACCGAAACACCAATTTAATTTAAAGTAACAAAAAAAACAGCTGATGACGTTTGCGACTGTTCGCTCAATGTAAACACCTAAAAGGTCGTAGCCCCAAAAAAAGTCGAACGATTGGCTTCTCAAGCCTCGTAGCGGACTTTCGTTGCGATCCAAAATCCTTGTTTACAAGGCTATTATCATGCCTTCCTGGACCTGGGGGATCCCGCTATGGGGTACGGCATGCTCCACTACACTCAAGAAACTAGAATCTTCTATGTGAGGCATAAAACTTTTTATCGCGATTTGGATGTTTGCATACTAGCAGGTATCATGACCGACTGGTGGCCCACTCCAATAGACTTGCATCTGAATTGGCTACAAACAGGCTCTGAACCGACGACATCCCTCAGACCTCTGGGCCCCTCGGGCCGCCTCATCAACTTGGCATAAGTGTCATTTGGACTAATAATAATAATAATAATAATTTAATAATGTTTCAACATTGTGAATAAAACTAAAATGACAGAATAACATGGCGAATCACAAGGTGAATAAATAACAAAAAAATAAACCTAAGAATATCAAAACCGACTTGGTTGCACGAACCGTCCGTCGGCCAAGCACATTTTGCCTCACCCTGCACCTGCTTACTACGCCTGACTTCCCTGGTCTTCCCAAGATATCAGACCGTTCAGCAGTACGGGGCTTTGACTGATGTGCCTGCTGTTTGGCATTTGGTCTAGTTCATTTGTAATATTGTATATAGTATTGTATTGTATATTGTATATAGTATTGTTATAGTATTTCCAAAATCTCTTTTCTATAAAGCATTGCTTTTTTAATGTAGGATACCAGTCCCTTCCAATTCTCGTTAGTTTTATCATCTAGGATATCATGTAGCTCCTCCTTCGTAAAATATGGTTTGCCGAGGGTCGCCCATAGGGGATTTCCCTATGTACCCAAGGTGTAAGCCTAAGGTATAGAAGTGCGCATCATCCACGCAAGTCTCCAAGGCTAGAGCGTATCCAGGGGCATTCGGAGGTAACCTTAGAATTTTTTTCAAAAAATATGTTTGCAGACTATCCACCACCTCAAAATAGCAGTATCCCCATACTTGTGCGGCATAAGTCTGAACTGCTCTGCATACAGCGTTAAACAGTTTCAATTTAGCTCTGATGCTTACATTAGGTTTTGCCAAAAAGCAGTTCCAAATGCAGTTGATACTGGCTTTTGCTTCAGCGTTTCTTCTCACTACATGTTCTTTGAAAGTAAGGGTAGGCTTAAAACACACTCCAAGATACTTATACTCTGTGGCAGTTTTTATGGCATCTCCTTTAAAGGTCCAGTTTTCTGCTGCTGCCAGTCTGCCGCCCTTTCTGAAGACGATTATCTCAGACTTTGATAGGTTGACTTCCATTCGCAGTATTTCTCCAAGTTGTCTATCATTTTTTGAAGCACTTCAGATTTATCGGTTAAAATGACAATGTCATCCGCATAAAGAAGCAGGCGAATATTAACAGGCCTCCTTGCAGACTATCATGTAGATCTTCCAGATACAGCTCAAACAACAGGGGGGAGAGTATACATCCTTGTCTTACTCCGACTCCAGTCCCAAAATAGCTCGATAGCAGATTACCCGTCCCATCCGCCGCTTCCGTTTGACAGTATACTCTTTCCAGAAAGTTGATCAATTTCGAAGAGACTCCCATTTTGTGCAGTTTATACCAGAGAAGATTCCTTGGCACTTTATCAAAAGCTGCTTTAAAAGTCATTTGGACTATCATTTGGAATATCCCATACTAATATTTGCACGCTGCTGGTTTCTCCAGCGAGATGACAGATCACTCCCAGGACCTGTGCCGCGTGTTAAGTTGTTATCCCAGGCGTTTGCCGTAGTATTAGTAATTCTTGTTAACTATTTGTAAATAGATTAAGTTCTATGTACCAAGTATTGTACCAAGTAGCTATCATTAAACAAAAAAAGAAAAAAACAAAAACATCCATTGAATACTAAAGAAGTTTTTACGTTATTGTCATTTAAGTAAAAAAGGGAACGTTTCAAGTTTTTATACCCGTTACTCGTAGAGTAAAAGGGTATACTAAAGTCGTGCAAATGTATGTAACAGCCAGAAGGAATCATTTCCGACCATATAAAGTATATATATTCTTGATCAGCATCAACAGCCGATTCGATATAGCCATGTCCGTCTGTCCGTCTGTCCGTCTGTCCGTCCGTCCGTCCGTCCGTCTGTCTGTATGAACACCTAGATCTCAGAGACTAGAAGAGCTAGAGCAACCAAATTTGAAATGTAGACTCCTATTGTCTGCACGCAGATCAAGTTTATTTTCAATTTTTGCCACGCCCCCTCACGCCCCCGCAATTTGGAAAAAACGGCATATCTCCTACAGTTTTGATGATAGATGGTTCGTACTTTCTAGAGATATCTAGTACTCAAAATTATTTATCGATTTGCTGAAGGAATGATAAAGATCGGATGAACGATACTCAAGTTATGAGCAAAAAACGGTCAGTTAACACGCACCACCCACCCCACCCATAACCTAAGCATTGCGTTCAGCAGCAATCTTAGTGAGAGAGAGAGAGAGAGAGAGAGAGAGAGAGAGAGAGAGACTTAGAGAGCGCACTGCGTTGTGCGTTGTGTGTTAACTGGCCGTTTGACTCGAAACCAAATTCGAGCTGCGACATTAAGGGTGCAGAGTATGTAATAGTCGGGCTTGACCGACGTTTTCAAAAGTTTTGTTGTCTGATCTGTTTATCGTGATGAATTTGGAGTCATTTATGTTGGATTTAGTAATTGACAAATGTCTATTAATATCTGGCGGATAATAAATAGCCGAGTTAAAAAATGTTGCATACTTTTCGGCTGACCCACCTCAGGCATACAGGAAGGCTAATAAACATTTGTTTCCATGAGTAACGGGTATATCGAAGTCGGTTAGAGCCGACTTTAACTTACGCTCTCGTTTAAATTGACTTAGGGCCGTTTCTTAAGTTGCTGTTTTTGCAAATCTAGGTGGATTTACTACATTTGCTTTGCTCATGTTCAAGGCTAACCATCTAGGTGGATTTCGTAGCCATCAACTTCAACCTCATTGATTTCAAAACCATGTACATGTTAATGCAAATTATGTATATTTATGTATACGCGCATATGGTCACACTGAAAAATATTTAAAAAACAAAAAACATCTAGTGCTAAAAACAGTAAAGTCTGAATTGTTAGTAAGTAAACCAAAAATGCAAAATATTGGATGTGCCTTTAATATACAAGAACACCTGCAGACATTGCTGAAAACACAGTTGCACATTCTAATTCCCCTAGTTCATTGCTTAAGCTAAGTTTACAAATACAAATAATTTGGCTAAATTTTAATAAAAATAGCCATTATTAAAGATTTTACAGGATTAAAAACTTAAACTATGGTTCCATACGCAAATAATTTGATCAAATATGGCCATAAAGTTCCACAATTTTTCCTACATAGCCAAATTTTCAAGAACATTTGTCCAAATTATTTTCCTGTGTGAACTTAGCTTTCGACCTATTGCTTAATCTCACATCATAGTAACAAGTCGTTCCAAAAGAAAAATCTTCTCCTCCTCTGTAAAATTGTTGCATTAATTTTTTTTCCTTTCCAGCCCTCCCGGTGTGACCGTGGCGCAAATGCCCGTATTTATAATCAACCTACATGAGACAATTGCACAAATCCACCTAGTTGCAAAATCCAGGTGGATTTCGATTTGAGCAAAAGCAGGAACATGAGAAAACGGACCTTTGTTTGATTTTTTTATTGTTCGTCGTAGGAGGCATAGTTAACATTCGAACTATTCTATTTAAGGGCTATTATGACCTTCCTAATTTATTTTGTATCTGGTTAAGTTTGGTTTGGTTGAATAATGAGTGCAAGACGTCAGCATACATCTTCGTTAGCCCGACATGTTTGCCCAAGAAAGCATCAAGGGGCTCAAGATTATAGCTCATCAACAGCATGAAGTACGTGTGATGCGGAACTGAGTAATACTCCAATCCTATTTACACAGTTTGCTCTTAACGATAAAATAAGGGAACTAGATCTACGCAAGGAAAAGTTTGAAAAGTCTGATGTACAGAGATCGAGCTATTTTCAAAGTATCAGGGGTGCAACAGAATTCACTAGCGATTTGGCTTCTAGCGATTTGCCAAATCGCGCGAAAATTTTCACCATGCCACAGAACTTCGAGTGATGGTTACACGAGTACGGCAAACGAAAGGGTAAACAAAAGACAGATGGCAATCGACGATTTAGAGAAGACGCAAATCCGTGAGGAGACGACAGAGTGCGGCCGTCTTGGATTCGCATCGGACCCTCTTTCTAAATCAGACGATATACGTAGGCAAAATTCTGTGGGTAATGCTCCGGCTGCTTGAAAAGTACCTTGGGCCCAGCTTTATTTAATTGAAGCAATCGGAGGAAAGGTCAGCTACCTGACGCCCTTTGAGAAATTGCGGGCTAAGTCCTTATGCTCCTTCATAAGAGCCAAGAAAATTTCGCTCTGGACATCTGGTCGATGCTTTCCCTATTAAGATTTATTAATATTATAAACAATTCGAAAGAATAATAAAATTAACTAACATTTGAGCGGCTTCTCGTCATTTTTATACCCTTGCAAAGAGTATTATAATTTTGCCCAGAAGTTTGCAACGCATAGAAATATTCATTTCCGACCCCATAAACTATATATATTCTTGATCAGGGCAACGAGCTCAGACCGTCGATTGAGCTTTGTCCGTCCGTCTGTCTGTCCGTTTGTTTCTACGCAAACTAGTCTCTCAGTTTTAAAGCTATCGATCTAAAATTTTGCACGGAGTCTTCTTTTTACTGAATGCTGCTAATATGTCGAAACCGACCGGATTTGATGACTATTTCTTATAGCTGCCATAGGAACCATCGGTCGGAAAATGGGAAATTTCTCGTCCTCGTCCTTTATTAATACTATATGCTTTCAAACAGATTTGCAAGCTTTGGTAAAAATCGGATGACTTTATCTTTTAGCTGCCATAGGACCGATCGGTCGGAAAATGGGTCTTAGTGAAAAAAAGATTTTTGTTTTTAAGTAAATCGTTCTTTAGGTCGGTGATTATTAATATTAAGGGGGGAGCCTGCTTTAGAAGCTTCAAAAAATCGATTTTTCCGAGGACTTTTTTGGGAAGGAAAGAAATATTCGATTGAAACGAAACTTTCAGGTTTTATTGTTATATATTTCAACAGTCTTCTCAAATTTTTTCATTAAAATATATGTCATATTATGCCTGGTACAAGCATTTCGCCGAGGCGCCTCGAGTGTGCATGTGTCGTGCGGCGGGAAAGATGCAGGTCGCAATTTCCATCTGAAACAAAAAAACCCAAAACATTTTCTATTTTCAATAGTATAACTTCTAATTAAACCAAGAAAATTGAACAAAAAGTGAGAAAAAAAATTCATTTTTTTTAAAAAAAAAATAGACTTCAGATTGTTTAAAAAGTGGGTTAATCATAACTTTCTTAACGTTTTTTAGGTTCAACTAGAAGAGAATTTAATCCCGAATACAATAAATTTTGTCTCGTTTCGATAGGACGTTAAATTTTTTCCCTATCTTTCCCGCCAAATAGGAAAAATCGTAAAAATGAAAAACCGAGAAATCGCACGTCAAAGTTTATAAAAAATCTCGACGCTTGCTCACTATTTCTCCTGTAACTTTAAAAATATTTTGAATTTGGTTCTGAAATTTTAGGGACACATTCTTGGATAGTTTGGGTAGACATTTATGCAAAAAAAAAAAAGTTCGATTTTTTGAAGCCTCTAAAGCAGGCTCCCCCCCTTAAACACTTTCAAACCAATTTGAAAAATTTGGTCGAAATCGGATGACTATATCTTAAGGCTGAAATAGGACTGATCGGTCGGAAAATGAGTCTTAGTGAGAAAAACTTTTTTGTTTTCAATTTTATCGTTCTTAAACTTGGCGATTGTTAATTTGATATGTTTTCAAAAAGATTCGCGAAATTTGGTCGAGATCAGATGTTCATCTGTCGGAAAATGGGTGTTAGTTACAATAGTTGATTTTTATGTAAGCGTTCTTAAACTGTGTCATTTCAAAAACAGCATTTGCAAGGGTATAAAAACTTCGGCACAGACGAAGTTAGCTTGGACTTCTCGTTTTAGTTATAGTTGGTTTTTTTTTGATTTTGGTTGACACTTTTTTGAACTCAAACTGGCAGAAATCGATTTACAAATTGCAAAATAAATAAGCAAAAGATCAACGCAAAAGCTATTGCTAATCAGTCTAATTTTTTAATTTTTATTTCAGCACAAAAATCTCTTTTTTATACATCTTAAAACTTAATTCGATTAATTTCGAAATTGAAATGTTAAAAGGTGGCACCACTGAAATACTAGCGATTTGGTGAGTTGCAGAGAATGACAGTTTTAACTAGCGATTTATAAAAATGCTAATTTAATAAACTTAAAATGCTTAATGTTTAATTTTTTTGATGTAGATTATTCACAAATTAAACACCCTTTATTAATCAATAAGGATTATTTTAATCAAAATTCATTTTGAGGGCTTATTTAAGCAAATCGCCGGCTCAAGGGTGCGTGATTTTCAAATCACTCGAAAACAGGCTCTGTGGCAGGGCAAAATCAAATTCGCGCCAATTTCGAGCGGAAGTGATTTCTGTGGCACCCCTGTATTACACAAAAAATGGAGGAGTGTTGATAAAAACCATTATTGATTCAAATTCAAGCACCAAACAAAAAAGGGGTGTATGAATGGATGATAGGGCATTCAATTGCCTTCCAAGAAAACAATACTTTTTCATAATGAACAAACCGATACCGAAGATATTCATATTTTTCTCAAGCAACTTTACTTCCCAATCAAAAAACTACCCCACTAAAAAATTTTTGGTATGCATTTTTGGACTCAGCAAAAGGATTTACATAGGAAATGACTGCCAAATGGTCGGGATCGAAAATGGTGTAAACTAGTGTTATTAAATATACTTTTAACAATATTCTGTAATTTTTTCATGTGGAAATATTGAAAATCCAGCCGGTGACAGAGCTTACCCCAGAACGTCATAGAAAAAAAAAACAATTTGCGATGTTCACTATTTCTCGGTCGGAAATTATCCGAAAATAAAATCCATTAAAAAAACACAGCTTGCGATTATCTTCATTTACTTTGGAAGATATTCATTTAATTCCGCTAAATTGGTCGTTTCGTCCACTGTGCATCGCATTGGCAATCGCAGTTTCGTAGCAGTTTCAATTTTTTCGAATAGCATACTTCTAGGCCGTCAAGTTTGGGTGAACCTGCAAGAAATAGGTCTTACGAAATAAATCAATTTAAAATAAAACAAATGCGAATTAAATCCAAGCACAGTTTAAAGACAATTTATTGAGCTAAAACGTTTTTTTTTTTTTTTCAATTTTTGGCTTCTAGCTTAAGTCAATCGACTATCGCAAACCAGCTATTTGTATCGTTATCGCTTCATAACCATTTTGCAGCACTTTTTTCCAAAGATATGGCAGCATTGTTTGCCATCGCTGCCGCCGTCATTCAGTTAAAAAAACACGGCCTCAGACCTTGCGACGCCGCAAACAAAATGGCTCTGATTTTTGCAGACTTTTTATACTAAAATTAATTTGCAATTGAATTTGAGTGAAATGCAATCACACAAAGTGCCGTGTGCGCGAGTGCAATTAAGATGAGGCGAATGAAAGCCACGAAATACCTCAGAACAGCTTTAAAACAAAGTGAAAACGCAGACCAACAGCAGGCGTGTGGAAGTGGCATAGGATAAAACAAAACTAGTTCTTAAGCGTCTTCTTCTTCTTATGCGAAAACCTTGACGCACTCACACACACACACACACACACACACAAAAAGAGAAGACAAGTCAAGCCAACTAGCAAGCAGGTCAGGTCAAAAAATATGGAAGGAATGGACCTGTGGACGTCAATGTTCTCCAATGATTTTGATGAGGGTGAGCAGTATGGCAATGGTACGGGTGCGGGTGACGTTGAAACTGCAGCCGATACAGATCACATCATGGCCGAAGATGATGTTGAAGGTGTGGGGGACGACGACGACGACGATGATGATGATGATGATGACTTGCTGGAAGAGGCAGGTGGTGATGAAAGTGACGAAAATGGCAAAAATGGTCAGTCCAAACAACCCGATCCGGATGATGATGCCATATTTGATTTTGAACTGGAGCCCATTGTAAGCATTGCTGAACCGCCGCCAGCAATGCCGCCTTTAGCCCCCGCCGTGCGTCCCCTGCAGCGTCAATCGCTGCCCTCCACCAGCTCCCTGCCAGGACGTCCTAAAGAGATGCGTATGTCTGGTATACCCATGCGTCCCACCACCTCACAGATCAATGCCACAGATTCCAACGGAGTGCCCATTAATTATGAATTGGGCGTCATTTATATATGCCCCGCTTGCGGTTCGGAGTTCCGGCAGCAGGATCACTGGAAACGTCACATGAATCATATGCATCAGTTTAATACACGTCGTGGTCTGAATTTTGTGGCCATGGATAAGCTGTATCAACGCTGCTTGGAGTGCAATAAACGAATTGCCATGCACAGTCGTGAGAATCTGCTGAAGCATAAGTTCACCCATTTGCCATATCGTTGCACCAAGTGTTACATCTGCAAGCGGGAGTACAAGTATAGGTAAATTCATTAAACTGAGTTCGGATAAACATCCAGAATTGGTTAGCTCAGTTTGAAAATGGTTTAGATTGAATCTTTCAGTCAGTCTGATTTTAAAGTATATTAGCTGAACCCATTCGGCAAACTTTTTTGTTTACTGCTCCGGTGCGTAAATAAAGATTGACGATGGTTTCCCAAATGTGACAATCATGACATTTACGCTTGTGACGCAAATGCAAGTTATACTGGGAACAGAATACTTTTGAATTAGGTTCGGAATTAGGCATTCTTTGCCCTTTCAAAATCCTTTCCACCATCACATTGTTCCATTAGCTTCTTCACAATCAGTCGTATACCATGGCACAGTTTCGAGACCAATGCTAAGGCGGCATGCCAGGCAAATCGAAAGAGTTTATGAATTCCACTGAATAATTAACAACTTTGTAAGCGTAACGTAATTCTTCCGGAATTGAATTTTGAATCGTCCAGTTCAAGTCATTGACATTAATAAAATTGCACGAGTGCTCAATCCATCGAAGCTACGATAATTTTGACCAATGTTCGGATATACATATTAGCGATGAGTTTATTTTTTGTTGAAGTGAAGTAGCAATGGCAGGTGGAATCGATATTAAACCACTGAAGGTATCTACCGGAATTGTTTCATTTCCTATTCTTAGCAGTTCTATCGTGTTGCAGGAACGACCTCGCATGTTCATACTCAATAGATTGGTTTCTACGTATCACCACAAATCCGAAGATTTGAGACATGCGTTTAAATCATCCACCGCTGCTGATTTTGGAATCACGGGAAGTGTTTGTTGGAAGTCGCGACTCAAAGCTCTCAATGATCGTTATATGAGCATCTAGTAGGTACCGGGCATGCGTTACTACGCCCCCATTTCAATGGAAAATATCCATCTTCCATATTGACAATAATTTCAATTATTAGTATAAATAGTGACTCTATAATTTAACCAACAACGCAGTACAATTGTCAATTTCCTGATTTTTTGAACGTCTTGATCTCCACCAGTATTCATGAAAATTTTGAAAATTTCGTCATTTTATCGGACTTTAAGGACCGTTCGATCTAACCATTTAAGCGTCTCCAATTGCCATCAATTTTTGGACCGAAATGGAAGTTGAAGACCGAGCAAATGAAAGGTGTACATCAGGGTCCGGCAAAACACACATGCTCATTTTGGCTTTGCTTGTGGGTGCTTAGCCACGCGAGAGCGCGCTCACTTAGCACTTCTTCCCAGCAAACAATATGATGAGCATTCACCATCATAATGTGCAAAAAAAAAGAGTCCGGAATGAGCGTTTTTTTCTATGAAACCGGTCGCACTTAATGTGGCAGATTTCTGAGTCCAATCTGACTCTTTTCTGACACAGATATAAGTGCTTTCACCCTCCCAATAAAGCATAGAAAAAACTCATAAAATACACATAAAAGTTACTTTTCTAGGTACTTGAAGGGCTACTGAAAGGCTCTTTTCAGACGCATATTGGAGTGCAGATCCGGAAATGCTCAGACATAAGTGCTTTTTATGAGCCCGTGCCTAGATAGCACTGAATATGCTCCGAAAACCCTCAAATTTAAGTGTCTTTTCAGACACTTAATTTGGAGCGCTCCGAACTTGGTTTGCTGGGTTTGTTGTTGCTCGTATACTGTCGGTGTGTCGACGTCGCTGCCGCAGAGTGCTGTGGAATACACTTTAGACACGGTCGTGCCGGACTCTGGTATACATTGAAAGGTCTTAAATATTGGGAAATTTCTAAATTTTTCATTCATTTCAGATTATTATGATGAAGATTTTATAGGCGGCAAGAGTACACGGGTAATTAAAGGAGAAAAAATCGCATAATTTAAAAAAAAAAAAATTTAATTTGAGTTTAAATTATCATAAAGACGGGTAAACCGGCGGTTAAATAGGAGGAGTAGATCAAATGGTCAAGAAAATCGCGAAATTTTCAAAGGACTTAAGATAACTATGAAGATTGGATAGATGGCAATGTATACGGGTAAATAGGAGGTGTAGATCGAACGGTTAAGAGAATCGCGAAATTTGTTATTGATTAACAATGATTATATTATTATTAAGTCGGCATTAGTAGACGGGTAAATATAGGAAGTGTAGACCGAACTGTCAAAGAAATCGCAAAATTTTCAAAATTATTATTTGAGCTTAGACTTTTCGCGAAAATTTCAAAATTTTTTGAGTTTTGGGAATCATTAAGATATCTATCAAATCTTAATGATTCCCAAAATCTACTAGTATCTAGTAGGCCATCTACTTCTACTCTATATATAAAACAGTGTGTCCTGACTGACTGACTGACTGACTGATTCACTGACTGATTGGCAATCAACGCAGAGCGCAAACGGTAAAAGATAGAAGGCTGAAATTAGGACAGGAGTTTCCATTATTGGTGAAAGTGCGTACTAAGACGGGGTTTTGGTAAATTCCAACCGGAAAAGCCGGAAAAGCGTCGCAAAAGTTTGTATGGGAAAAAATTTTTCATCCGATTGACTTGAAATTTGGTTTGTAAGCATAGTACGCGAAATAATTCGACCCTTGTTTGCAAAACTTTTTTTCATCCGCTTGGATTGAAACTCGGTTTTTAAGGATAGAATACGAAATAATTTGAAATGTGATTATCCAATGTCGGAAAATCCGCACCCCAGGCGGGAAAATGCCAGGAAAATTTTGTATGCAAAAAATTTTTTTTTATTCGATTGGCTTGAAACTCGGTTTGTAAGGATAGAATTCGAATTAAAGTGAAATGGGGTGGTGACGATAACGAGAACGGTAACTGTTCACTATGCTGATGGCGACGCAGCGAAGCGCGACGGGTTATATGCTAGTTTATATATATGTATTGCAAAACAGATTGATAGCAATTTTTTTTTAGCCATTTTTATACCCTGGTAGAGGATATATTAAAATTGTCCAAATGATTGTAACGAAAAGAAGGAAGCATCTCCGACCTCATAAATTTTATATTCTTGATCTGCATGACGAGCTGAGATCATATAGCCATGTCCGTCTGTCCGTTCGTCTGTTTCTATGCTATCTCCTCCGTCAGTTTTAAAGCTATCTTAACCAAACATGGCAGTCTTTTAGTACAAAGACGCTGCACATTTGTCGGAACCGGCACATGTCGGTACATTTGTCAACGCGAACGTGCCCAAATCTCGTATTTATAAGTCGTCTATGCTTCTACACAATTCCACCAAGTTTGATTAAAATCGGTCAACTATATAGTATAGCTGCCATACAAAAGATAAGTCTGAAAAAAAAATCTTGGTAGGAAAAACTTTTTTATTTTCCATGCTATCGCTCCCAAACTCGTTACTGACCAGTATTATATGAAACCACACAATTATGCCAAGATTGATCCGAATCGAATGACTATAGCACATAGCTGCCATAGAAACGATCGATCGAAAAAGTAGTTCTAGTGAGAAAAACTTTTATTTTTCAATGGTAGAGTCTTTATGTTTTCCATTTGAATGTTATAAGCTTTCACACAATTTTGGGAAGTTTGGTAAAAATCTGATGAATATATCGTATAGCTGCCATATAAGAAACTAGCAAGCAAATGGTCAAAGTTGTGGCGCCATCAAGCTGCAGTCGAGCCGAAGTTAGCTTTCCTCTATTTTTTTTTTAATGTTAGCGTCCTTAAACTCGCTGATTACTAATTTTATATGCTTTCAAATAGATTCGCAATATTTGGTCGATATCTGATGACTATATCTTAAGGCTGCCATAGGACCGATCGGTCGGAAAATGAGTCTTAGTGAGAAAAATTTGTTGTTTTCAATTTTATCGTTCTTAAACTTGGCGATTGTTAATTTGATATGCTTTCAAAATGATTCGCGAAATTTGTAAGCGTTCTTAAACTCTGACATTTCAAAAACAACCTTTGCAAGGGTATAAAAACTTCGGCACAGACGAAGTTAGCTTGGCCTTCTCGTTTTATTACTCATTTTCGACATTTTAATTGATTACAAGTTGAATTGTTGACGTTGATTTACAAGTTCAAACAGATTTGATACAAAATCAGACAATGGTGAGCACAGAATAACAAAATGGACACATCAACCCTGACCTACTAGTATAATAATATATGTTAAATATGTACTTATACAGGGTGGTCCATTTAAAAATTGGAATTTAATTTTGCTATAAAAAAACGGCTCTATATTTTTCATAGGTTTAACATTTATTGGAAAGGTTGGTTCATGTCATTTATTTATGAAAAACAATTTCGGTCAAATGACCACCACGGCTGACTTGGCAGTAGCCCATTCGATCCACCCAATTTTTGAGAACATTTTCAATTGTTTCGGCACGTGAATCTCGTTCTTCCACTCATCAATTGTTTCAGGATTGTTTGCATAACATTTGTCCTTGACCGCTCCCCAAAGATAATAGTCTAACGGTGCCAGATCACAGCTTCTTAGCGGCAATTCACATCTTCATATTTGCTGATTATTCGATTTTCGAAGATAGGGCGCAGAAGATCGATTGTGGCGTGCGCTGTGTGGCACGTAGCGCCGTCTTGTTGAAAACCAAATATCGTCCAAGTCTTCAGCTTCAATTTCCTCGAAGAACCAATCACTTAACATTGCGCGGTAGCGCTCACCATTCACGGTCACGGTGGCTCCTCTTCATTTTCAACGAAAAATTTACCAATGATGCCTCGAGACCAAAATCCGCACCAAACAGTGACACGTGGTGGGTGCATTGGCTTCTCGACGACGATATGTTTATGTTATGTTGTGATTATTAACATAACCACCATCTTCGGCCAAACGATCTTCCGCCCAATTTGTGCACCAATTAAACTTTGTATGGCTTCATGGCAAGGTCTTTATGCGAAATTCGCATCAAATAAGTGCGCGAAATATCCAATTGTTGAGATCGATGGCGAGTTGACGTCGATGGTTGTTCACGCACATTTTCGGCAACCGCAGCAATGTTTTCGGTAGAGCGCACCGGACGACGAGTACGTAGACGGGTTGGTTTATCCACCAACATTTCAGTTTCACGAACTCGCTTCACGAATTGATCCACAAATTGAGTTTTCGGAACATTTTTTTTGTTAAATGTTTTTTTTTTTCAAATTTCGCACAGTTTGAGTCGAGGACTCACCACTTTGGAAATATGTTTTTAACATTTCCCAATTTTCTTCAAGCGAACAGCGACCCATTTCGTAAATGTCAAAGTTTTTACTAAATATAAGTCGCTTTCCGAATGACATTTGACGTTTTTAAAGTCAAATTATGAATAGTTGAAATTCCAAATACTTGATGGACCACCCTGTATATGCAAATATTCATATACATTTTCATTTTTCAATAAAAATAAGATGTGTCCAATCAGAACTTAATTCGGACATGCAAATAAAAATGCAAATATAAAGGCAAATGTTAATAAATAACATAAAAGGAGTATTAGGTTTTTATACCCTTATTGCCAAACCTACTACAGCTGGCTTCCAGGGTCGTCCCCCGATACCACATCGCTCGTTTAAGCATCATCGGCGTTGCGCAGTGGCTTTACAGGTTATCCTTATTTACTAGAACGAACCTTTTAGAGTTCTATTTCCGTAGATTAGTGCTTGACTTCAGAAATTGACTAATTGTATCCAATCTTCGCCATTGACCTTATGAGACAATAAATATTCCCCCAAAAGAAGTGTTCTATGCTCTCGTAATGTTGGGCATTTTCCGATAAAGTGAATAACGCCTAAAACCGATAAACCAATCTGAATTGTGGTAAATGTCTCGGTAAAATAGTTTCTCTCTCCAAGAGCGTAGGTAGGTACTTAATTGATCTCCCTTTGTATATGATTCTTGCCCTATGGGATGCATCTATTTCTATAGATTTGAAAAGTGTATTATAATTTTGCCCAGGAGTTTGCAACGCATAGAAGGAATCATCTCCGACCACATAAAATATATATATTCTTGATCAGCATGACGAGCTGAGTCGATTGAGCTTTAACCGTCCATCTGTTTCTACGCAAACGTCCCTCAGATTTGAAGCTATCGAACTGAAATTTTGCACAGTGTCTTCTTTAAGCTGCACGCAGCTCATATGTCGGAACCGCCCGGATCGGATGACTACTTCTTGTAGCTACCATAGAAACGATCGTTCGAAAAATGGGTTTTTGTGAGAAAAACTTTTTTGTTTTCAATGTTAGCGTTCTCTAACTCGTTCATTATTAAAATTAAATGTTTTCAAACTGATATGCGAAGTTTGGTCGAAATCGCTAACCTTTGGAGCGAGCTTTTTCAAGTGTATTAAAACTTTGGCACAGACGAAGTTAGCTTTCCTTTCTCGTTTTATTAAAATATTTCTCGCCCAGAGTGTAAATGTCGAACAGTCTTCAAGATTCAACAATTCATCATGGGTAGATAGATGCCTGGTTTTGCCACTCTTAAAATGCTTTTTTTCTAAATGCAAAATACTTCCGCGGAAGGAATTGTCTTGCAACGCTGACTGCTACCCTTGTGGATTTGTACTTAGGCTCACCAATCGATCAACTTCAAATACTCTTACCAACATTTGTATGGTATTTGCTTAGCGATTTGTTTAGATTTCCTCCATAAAATCGCCAAAACAACTCTTTAGTACCATTTTTAGACCAAATCTAATCAAAATTTTCCCCTTAACTTTATCACATTTCATTAAACAGGCAAGATTTGATGGTTCATTTGCGTATGGTGCATTGTGACGAAGTTCTGGCCATGATGCAGGATGGCTACTCAGCAGCGGGACGCAAGACACGTGTACGTGAGCCGCGCACTGAACAAATGCAACTCAAGGAGCTCTACCCAGAAGATGATCTTGATATTGTGGTAAGAAATGAAGTACTCGAACCAGATGCAGATGAATCCAATTATGGAGCGTCCTCCACTTCCTTGGGGGATATGGATTCCACGCATGTTATGGGAAAAAGCAAGAAAAAACAAAAGATGGGAACAGTTGGAAATGGTGCAGCGGATCTATGTGAAGATTATATACACTACATGTGCCCAGATTGTGGCACCGAATGCGATACGCACGCTCAATGGAGCCAACATATTGAGTTTGTGCACGATTATGTGAGTCGGCGGGGATTAAATTTCAGAAGCGTTGACATGCAAATGCAGTGCTTGGAATGCAAGAAGGTAAGTCTGGTGTAATAGAGAAGGCTTTAACTATAATGGTTGGTTTACTTCTCAGATTGTCACCCCCAACACGATTAAGACGCTGCGTGCCCACAAATTCAGTCATTTGCCTCAGCCCGAATGGTTGCGTTGCAAGCTGTGCTACAAGGGTTATACCGAGCATCATGAGTTGGTGACACATCTGCTCAAGCAACACAATCTGGAGACTCTGATGCCAGCCGCCGAAACGGAGGTAGATGATGAAGATGAGCAAGGCAATGGCAATGATTTGTATGATGATGACTCTCAGTGGAATGATGAGGCACCACGTCGTGGCGGTCGTATTGGCACCGATGATATGTATGAGCCACACATTGATTACCTTTGCCCGCAGTGCGGCAAGGAGTTTATAGAGAAGAAACATTGGCGCACTCATGTGGTACAGGTGCATGGCATGAATGACATTGCCAAGCTCAACTTTGAGCTCATCAATGAGCGTCAACTCAAGTGCACGGAGTGTGAAAAGATCATCACGAATGCCTATGGTATACAGAATGCCCAACAGCATCGGATTACGCATTTGCCGTTCAAGGCGTATGCCAGATGTCGCAAGTGCAACAAATCCTATACAGATCGCAAGGGTTTGGTCAAGCATTTGGCCACCTATCATCGTGTGGGCTATGAATTGCAGAAAAGGGGCGCATCAGGAGCGCCTCCTCCTCCTGCTGTCAAACAGCCGCGTAAACAAGTCGTTACGGTGGCCAATGAAACCTATGAGATTATCTATTTGGATGACGAGCAGTCCAATATTGAGGAGAATGATTTTGGTGAACAAATGCAGGCGGATGAGGATGATTATCCACTAACACCCACTGGCCCGCCCGTTAATACCAATCGCTACAAGTGCGTCGACTGTGGCCATCAATTTGCCACACAGGCGGCTCTGAAAATGCACATAAGCGAGGAGCATGACTTTATGGAATCTCCATTCAGTGCCAAGAAGTTGGTCAAAGCCGAGTCCTCCACGGAGGAGATTAAAAAGACCCCAACAGCAACGCCAGCCGGTGCCAATGCACGCCCTCATGCAGGTGCTACCATTGAGCAGAGTTATATATTCCTTTGCCCGTCCTGCGGCGAGGAGTACAAGACGCAGTTTGAGTGGCGACGCCACATCAACGAGGCCCACAACTTTGACAAGCGTCAGTACTTGAATATGCGCCAGTTGGACAAGTATCGCTATCAATGCACTCAATGCAAGGATGTGGTATCCAATTCCAAGCTCAAGGGTCTGCAGGATCATCATTTCCGGCATCTGCCGTATCGTCTCTATCTCAAGTGTTTGGTCTGTGGCACCTGTTACAATCACAAGCCGAATATAGCCGCTCATTTGAGGACGCGACATAATATCTTTGAGCGGGAGACGCCTTGGCGGGAACAGCCCAATAAACCACAATACTCTTATGTTCAGTCCAAGGACAGGGAGAAGGATAAGGACACGGATCAGCAGTCGTCTTCTTCTTCGTCGGCCACTGCTTTGGCCAGCAGTCGCTTGCTTAAGCCCCAAACAGGTAGCCTGCCGACACGACCAGCCGGTCTCAATACGCTAGAGGATAGCATTTCGTATCACAATGCTGTGGATTTGGATTTCATCACCTACTATTGCCCCAAATGTAATAAGAACTTTGATTCCCATGCCTTCTGGCGCAAACACATTGTGGAGCATCACAACTACAACAGTCGGGAGGGTCTCAATTTCCGTCAGATCGATAACCATCACTACCTGTGCCTGGAGTGCTATAAGCGTGTCACTGTGACCCACACCAAGGGTGCCATTGGTCAGCTGCAGTCGCACAAGTTCCGGCATCTGCCCTATCGCTCCTTCAAGTGTTTGACCTGCAGCGGGGAGTTTGTGCGTAAGCAAATGTTCTTCAAGCATTTGAACAGAGATACAAATCGTTGCGACAACCGGCCCACTGGCGAAGATCAAGAGCCTCAGCAGGGCTCTGTTGAAGTGACCACTGTGGATGACGAGGAAGTAGACCCCTCCGCCTATCGTTTGACCTGTCCGCAGTGTGGTGATCATTTCACCACCAGCAGCAAAGCGGTGTGGCGTGAGCACATCAACATCTACCATGGACTGGGCAAGAAGGAACTGCTGCATATGCGCAAAGTGGGCGATGATCTATATCGCTGCTATGATTGCGATGAGCAGCTGCAGACGAAGAAGCTGCGTGTACTACAGCAGCATCGTTTCCGTCATCTGCCCTATGCCGCCTACATACGCTGCCAGCTATGCGAGAATCAGGACGAGAACGGACTGGGACATGGAGCTGCTGCAGCCGGACTGCACAGCATGCGAGAGCTACAGCAGCATATACGTGAACAGCATCCCACCGTGGAGGAGAGTGATGAGCAAATGCAAAAGGTGCGACAGCAGGCCGATCAAGAAGACGCCGACGAGGATAGTCAGCCAGCACATGAACATGATGGTCCCTACATGCCGCTACCGCCCCATTTGATGGACGAGACGGAAGACTTTGAGGAACAATATTTACTGGGCTAGGTGATTCCAGTGAGCAACAGAATCTGGCAGTCTCTCTATTAAAAAACAAACAGAAAAGAAACCAATTCCAGTTGGGAATTAAGTATTTAGGTTTTTTCCCTCACCACCCTTCCTCCCCCCCCTAATTTCAACTCATAATTCTCAATTTAACTTTAAAACTCATATTTAATAGTTGATAAGACAGCAAATCCTCACACTATTTATTTTCACTTCATCACACAGTCAGTCCCCCCCCCTCTCACGCCCAGTATGACACATCAGATTTAGATGTAGGCAACTATATTGAAATTATGCTAGAAATTAAACAAACACAATTTATTTATATGATTCGAATGAGATTTAGTTGTACGAACCATTTATATAAGTTTAAAACAAACGCGTTTCTATTTACAAAAGCCCCATTTTTTGATCAAATATGTTAATAAATAAGACATTTAATTCTATAATTCTACAGGCAATGGGTGAGATTAGAGAGAGAGATGCTACAAGATGCACAATTTGACAGCACACCGAGGTTTATTACACTATCTCGCCTAAGAAGTCCACATAATCGACGTCACCGTGGAAGGAGAAAAGATACCCACCAGCAAATGCCCAACAATTCGTTTGACAACCTCTTCTTCTTCGTTAAGCTTGCAGAAAATACAGCTCGCAATATTAGAGAGAGTAATCGGACACTAAAGACCATCTCAGTAAGCTCAGGTGGGAAGGAAATGCAATCAGCGATACGCAATGGGGTAACCGGCAACGGGCCCAAAACGTAGCTCTCCGAACGGTCACAGTATGCCATACCATGAAGAAGTCCAAATACTGCAAGTAAAAGGCCACCGCAGCATATTGGATAAGAAATTTTTTGCCAGTAGCCTTCGGAAATTTTCATAGTTAGCATAATTTGAGTGTGTAAATTCATGTGATGTTCTTGAAGGTGTCCTAAAAGTGAAATCAAATGCGGAAGGCTTAGACAAAGCTAATCCAAAATTCTTGAAAATATGACTTTCTATGCTTCTTGATCATATCACCTATATATTTAATAGGATTTTCACCTCTGTATTTCCTGATTGTTGGAAAGTTGATCAAATTATACCCATTCCAAAAGATAAAAAGGAGTTTAGACCAATCTCCATTCTTTCTTATTTGGCAAAAGTATTTGAACAACTAATGGCCAAACAGATTCAGACATTTCTCTCAACCAATTCTTTGTTAAGACAACTACAATCTGGTTATCAAAAGTTGAGAAGCTTCACGACAGCTATTTTAAAGATAGTAGAAGATATCCGAAGGCAGACGGACAATAACAATGTTACATTATAAGCCTTACTGGATTTCAGCAAGTCATTTGATACAGTTAACCACAATATCTTAAGTACCAAGCTTAAAAATCTCTACAATTTTTCCTCAACTGCAACGCGTCTAATTAAGTCCTATTTGTGGGACAGAAACCAAGCAGTGGTCTCAGGGTCTTGTATGTCAGGTTTCTTACGTCTGACTCGCGGTGTTCCTTAAGGTTCAATCCTTGGGCCCTTACTCTTCTCTGTGTATATCAACGACCTTACTGACTGTCTTATAGGCTGTGTTGTCCATTTGAATGCCGATGATGTACAACTTTATGTAAGTCGACCGTTACGTGAAATACATGAGTGTGTTAGAATCTGTAATAGGGATCTTGTGGAAATTGGCGAATGGATTGGGGCTAAATCCTAAAAAGTCGAAATGTTTGCTAATTTACAAGAAGGCTTTTAATGTTTGTGATCTGCCTAAGCTTACAATAAACAATGTACACTGGAATATGCTAAGGATACCACTAACCTGGAAATCCAATTTAATAATACCCTAACATGGAGCGACCATATTACGAAAGTGTCCGGGAAAACATTCGGGTTGGTTAAGCAGGTGTCGCTTACACAAAAACTCATTCCTCTTCATCGAAGGCTTTTGGTCGCCAAAACATGTCTCATCCCGACTCTATTTTATGGTGTGGAAATATTTGGTATAAGTGACGCAAGCAGTATGCAAAGGCTAAAGGTGACATTTAATTCAATCGTAAGATATATATTTAATCTTTGCTAAACAAATTCTTGGCCTAGATTTAGAGTCGTGGATCAGACTCCGTACTTTATTACTAGTCCATAAGATTCTAACGACAAAAGAGCCTGACTATTTATATCAAAATATACAACTTGCTGTGTCAACACGAACGAAAAATATAGTGTAAACCTGGCCAGCTCAGAAAAACAATTTTTCATTCAATCTGCCCGCTACTGGAATAACCTGCCGCATAACATTAAAACTATTGGGAACGCAACGCATTTTAAATCTCAGTTAACTAATCATCTCAAAAGACAAACACAGATTTTATAAATGTTTTAGAAAAAGTATAGTATTGTATTAGTTTTGTTAGGATTATATTTTATGTATTTTATATTTCATACTTTTTTTTAATATATTTTGTATTTGTATTATCTCTTGTGATCACTCTGTTTTTGTGACCGATGCACTAATCCTTATGTACCTGTAGCATTGGGATAATACCGAAATAAAAATTAAATTAAAGCTGTAGATAGATCGGAAAGAAATTTCTGGCAACAAGATTTATTTGGCCTAACAGAGCACAGAAGTCATTGGTCTCATTCAGCAGATAGTTTCGATTTACGATTTATGATTGTCGATTTTACCGCTGAATTCAGTGATGGTCGATTGCGATTGGTATATCTGACAATCATGATTGCTGAGAAGGAATCTAACAAAAAAATATATCAGCCGTGAGACCGTCTACCAATTGCTCGGCCAACTGTTCACCCACAACTGAAAATAAACTGATTGCGCTAAATACCAAAAAAAAAAAAAAATTGTTCACAAAAATTAATTGTGGAACTTTAATTTAATTGGGTCGATATTTTGTGAGTATGAAGACTCTTACATGGGAATAATTGCTGATCTGTTCTGCGAGCCACCCATTTATATCGCATTCGCCCTTAATCATTCTACAAAGATACAGTTCTCGGGTACAGATTGGACCAATTCGAAGAGCATTTTAGTATGTCACACACAACTTTCGTTCTTCAGCGAAAATCTCTTTCATTTCGTTAAAGAACTCCTACTTGGTAGTTTCTTGACCGGTGCTTCTAATTTAAAGGCGGATGGTGTCAAAAGTGTGCTTAAGGTTTCTGAACTTTCGCTCAACCTTATCCACGTTTAAGACTTTGACCCCAGTTTCTTCCATTTGAGCTTGCACTCCACTACATATCCTCGACTAAAAGAATTTTTTCTTAATATAAAACTCTTGATTTTTATTGACAATTCATGATAAAATAACTACAAGGTAGCGCAACCGAAAGTGCCTTTTCGAGGTACACGAGATTACAACTTAGTCATTGAACCAAGGCCGACTGAGAAAATCGAAGCTGAGCTGTGCTTCACTTTGTATATTTACATCATGTTGACCAATGCTTACTTACTCTCATCGAGTGCATTCATTGTCAAATGGCTGGATTCCAGATGACATACAAATTTATTTCGGCACAATGTTTCATTCAAATAGCACTGCTGTGCAATACCATTCAGATTTCAAAACGTTTCAAAAGTGGTTTCTATTCATGTGAAGTTCGGCATAAAAATTTATTTTCGTGCGTTCTGGAAATCGGCCTTAAAGCCAAAATTTTTCTAGTGTGAAAGTCTTTTTGACCAAATATACTAAAGCCAGAAAATGCCTTAAACTTCGCAATCAATGTCATTCAGCAGAGACTCTTCAGCAATCGCAAATCGTAAATCAGTAATCGCTAATCGGAATTATCTGCTGAATACGCCCACCTGATAAGAGTTTGTGAATGAAAAGTACACAATGGCACGTCCGGCGTTTCTTAAGAGATGGATGGAGACTTAAGAGTAGTCGATGCTCGCAAGGTGGAAGATATCTGGTGGGATCCCAGTTGAGGCCACGGAGGGCGAAAATTAAAAACTGTTTTTGATATTTTTGTTAATGCGTTGACCAAACACACGACCCATATTCAAGTATTGGTCCTTAGACCATCTTTTGATACGTTTTGAATATGATTATTAAAGCTTAACTTGGGGACAAAGCGTATGCCCAAATCATTAGCCTCGTAAATGCGTTCAAGAGGTTTGTCATCAATCGTACAGTCGTATATATTCGGCTGTGTACGATGAAAAGTCAGACATTTACACTTTTCAGCGTTTAGTGGAGAGAATTTAAATCCAATTGAAAAAGGAGAGGAGTCATCGGGTCCTTATAGGACAAGCAGAGTTTAAGGCCATCAGCGTAAATCGAAGCATGCGAGTGAAACAAGACATGAGGGATGTCGTTAATGAAAAGATTCATAAGTAAAGGTCCAAGATGACTACCCTGAGGTACCCCAGAGAGTAAGCTGATGATTTCAGAAAGCGACGAATTGAAACGGACACTTTGGGAACAGTCTGTCAAATAAGCCTTTATCCTGTTAAGAAAGTTCAGAGGAAAACCAAGCAGATACAATTTGTGAATGAGGAGATAAATGATCGACTGAGTCAAAAGCCTTGTTAAATCTGTATAAATTACATCTGTCTGCAGTTTATTAATAAAACCCATATTCACAATATAAACTCAAGCTAGTTTGTAGAAACAGAACGCTTTTTCATAAAGCCGTGCTTAGATTGTGTGTACTGAATTTGAGAAGTTATAAGCATTTCAAAAAGTTAAGAATCCAATTCGCCTTCTACATGCAGCTGATAAGACAGCTGACAAATAATGCCAACAACCATTCAGCCACCGAACCCTAAACACAGTCGACACAGCCATTAACGGGCTTAAGAGCAACACATGCTTTGTGATCACCCTCCATCCATCAGCACAACTTAAATACTGTTGCCCAGGACCACAACTACAACTCTTGCTGAGCTCAGATCAGGATACTCATGCTTTCTAAATACCTACCTGGCTACAATAAACCCGGAGGAAGCTCACATGATACTCGTCATCTGTTTAACTGTCCCAACGCACCCATACAACTTACGCCAGAAGTGCGCTACCTTTCTGGGACTACATCCCGGAGATTAGACATATTTTCTACTCTGTACCAACAGGTCGTGCTAAATAACAAGCGCTGTATTGATGATCTGTAATTAACAGAGAGAAAGTTTTACAGGTAACGAATTTGTTATAACCAACCCGGTAGGTAAGTAGTTCTGCAGGTAAGTATTAATAGGGATAAATAAAGCAGGGATGCTAATCGGTTCTGAACCGAATCCGCCTATGTTTGAAAATACTGAACCTAGACAAAAACCGCAAGTGAAAACGGTTCGGGTTGGTTCATGTATCAAAGAGTTTTATCAGGTAACGCGTCTATTTGAAGATAAGTGTTGTCAGAGCAGATTTTTCTGAGTAATAGAAAGAAAGTTTATGTCATATCCTAGACCCCTAATATAAAATTACCTCTGCTTTGCGTTGATTACCAGTCGGGCGTAGAGATATGTATATAATGTATAGATAACAGTCGCTAAAGATCTTAGATGAAAACACAAATTCTGAGTTCTGGAGTTGATAACGATATCAATAGCAATCTGGCTGTAATGCAAATGTTGAATTAATTAACATCCATTCTCGTGGAATTTTTAGAATTCCTTGCAAAAAAATACACAACGGTCTGGAGAGCAATTTTGAGGGGTAATCCCTTTGTCATTGCCCTGAGTCACCAGCGGACTCAGTTAAGTTCAATTGGAAATTTTTATTACATATTAATGTCATAGTTTGATTTAGCCGGCTCAAGGTCAACGGTTAATTATAATTCAATAATCAACACAACTCAACAGAGATTATCTACGTTTGGAAAAGCAAGGGTACGTACGTACAGCACCCATTTACTGAATTTGTATGTCCATTTTACACTTAATCCATTATAGATATTGAATTTCTGTAATTTATTTGGCGACCTTTCTAATGTTTAATTAGTGTGAGTTGGCTGGCTCTAGGTCCGAAAAAGTTGCGTTTGTTCACAACTTGTAAACAACTTATGCATTGTACCACCAAAAAGAGCTGGTTGCCTTTACAGAACTGTTTCATCGTTATCCCTAACGACTCTTCAGAAGGCTTTTTGCTGAAGAAAGCATGATTGCCAACTGCCTCTCCATACAATCATTGCTTAGATCAGTTGGGAACTGCTAAAAGCAATGAAAGCAAAAATAGACAAGCAATGAGTGCTTTCATCTTTCTGGTGGTAATGCTTAAGCTTAGGGCTGAACTTTTTAAGTGCAAAAGCTTGAGCTTTTGAGCGAACTTAGAAGTGCCCGTTAAATTTGAAATGCGAAGCATTCAAAAAAGCGTTTTTTGCGTTGTTTCTTGAAACTTTTGTTAGTTTCATTTACAAAAAAGAGAGCGGGCCGTCTCTTATATAGATTTGTAATTTATTTGGCGACCTTTCTAATGTTTAATTAGTGTGAGTTGGCTGGCTCTAGGTCCGAAAAAGTTGCGTTTGTTCACAACTTGTAAACAACTTATGCATTGTACCACCAAAAAGAGCTGGTTGCCTTTACAGAACTGTTTCATCGTTATCCCTAACGACTCTTCAGAAGGCTTTTTGCTGAAGAAAGCATGATTGCCAACTGCCTCTCCATACAATCATTGCTTAGATCAGTTGGGAACTGTTAAAAGCAATGAAAGCAAAAATAGACAAGCAATGAGTGCTTTCATCTTTCTGGTGGTAATGCTTAAGCTTAGGGCTGAACTTTTTAAGTGCAAAAGCTTAAGCTTTTGAGCGAACTTAGAAGTGCCCGTTAAATTTGAAATGCGAAGCATTCAAATAAGCGTTTTTTGCGTTGTTTCTTGAAACTTTTGTTAGTTTCATTTACAAAAAAGAGAGCGGGCCGTCTCTTATATAGATTTGTAATTTATTTGGCGACCTTTCTAATGTTTAATTAGTGTGAGTTGGCTGGCTCTAGGTCCGAAAAAGTTGCGTTTGTTCACAACTTGTAAACAACTTATGCATTGTACCACCAAAAAGAGCTGGTTGCCTTTACAGAACTGTTTCATCGTTATCCCTAACGACTCTTCAGAAGGCTTTTTGCTGAAGAAAGCATGATTGCCAACTGCCTCTCCATACAATCATTGCTTAGATCAGTTGGGAACTGCTAAAAGCAATGAAAGCAAAAATAGACAAGCAATGAGTGCTTTCATCTTTCTGGTGGTAATGCTTAAGCTTAGGGCTGAACTTTTTAAGTGCAAAAGCTTGAGCTTTTGAGCGAACTTAGAATTACCACCAGAAAGATGAAAGCACTCATTGCTTGTCTATTTTTGCTTTCATTGCTTTTAGCAGTTCCCAACTGATCTAAGCAATGATTGTATGGAGAGGCAGTTGGCAATCATGCTTTCTTCAGCGAAAAGCCTACTGAAGAGTCGTTAGGGATAACGATGAAACAGTTCTGTAAAGGCAACCAGCTCTTTTTGGTGGTACAATGCATAAGTTGTTTACAAGTTGTGAACAAACGCAACTTTTTCGGACCTAGAGCCAGCCAACTCACACTAATTAGATATTGAATTTCTATATCCAGATTCTACAGCAACTATCGATATAAAGTAATGCCATGCTATGATATTCTAGGATGATGCTAATAGTTTTCTAATGACTAAAATATAGCTATTTTAACTTTCAAAATAGCTCTAATTCCCGCCAGCCGATATTTTACAAATTCTCCTGACATCGGCAATCAAAAAACTCCAGCTCTGGTGGGAAAATAGCTAAAAAGATTCAGTAAAATATCCAACTCCATATTACTAACCTACAGATTAGATGTAAAGTTCATAGCTTAAATAACTTCTATGGATCTGAAACAATTTTGAAACGGTTCGATACTGGTCCTGATGCCCAACTTCATCTTACCAACCTTCTGATTAAATTTCAAGTTCATAGCTTATATAACTTCTGAGATATGGCTCTGAACCACTTTTGAGCCAGTTTAAAGCCGGTTCGATTCAGGTCCTGATGCATTAAACTATCCAACTTCATATTACCAACCTTCTGTTAAATTTCAAGTTCATAGATAAAAATAACTTCTCAAATATGGATCTGATCCACTTTTTAACCGGTTCGATACTGGTTCTGCTCCAGTAAAATGTCCAACTTCATATTAACAACATCCAGTGTAATTTTCCAGTTCATAGTTTAAATAATTTCTGTGATATGGCTCTGAACCCCTTTTTAACCGATTCAAAACCTGTACGATACCGGCCCTGAACCAGTAAAGTGTCCAACTTCTTATTAACAACCTGCAGACCAAAATTCAAGTTCATACCTTGAAAGACTTCTGAGATATGGCTCTGAACCAATTTTGAGCCGGTTCACATACTTGACATATAGCCTATGGATCTTTCTTCATCGGCATGAACATGCTGTTATAATTTTATGAAGATCGGTTCAGCGTTATAGACGCTTATAAGGAACAATAATTCTTTCACTTTTATATATGTGATTAATAGAGAACGTCTACTCAAAGACTTTCTGCGCAGTATGAACAGGTGACAGTCTATCGGAAGATTTTGAAACACAAAATGGAGTCAAGCAGGGATGCCTCATGTCACCGCTGCTCTTTGCGATATACGAGCACCTAAAAGGTGGAGATATGGTTGGAGACATCAACAACAACACGACATCATCATTCTTGCGGACCAGCCCTCGACACCACAGGACATGATAAGAAGACTCCAAAGCTACTGCACCATGTGGGGTATGGAGGTAAACACGTCAAAGTTGCAAATTTTGGTGTTTCGAAAAGGAGGAAGACTGGCAGCAACAGAAAAATGGTTCTTTCAGTCGGAGACCGTGCAAGTTATTTCGGAATTTATTTAATTTATTTTCGGAATTCGTGTTAACACCCACTATGAGCTTTAGAAAACATGTAGATACCAGGTTTAACGAAGCTAAAGGAAGCATAAACTCCGTATGGAAGGTCTACAGCGCCATAAGTAGAGCCGTTCTCTGCTATGGAGCACAAGTCTGGGGAGGCGAAGTCAGCGAGGAAGTGGATCAACTGCAGAGATATTTTGTCAAACGAATACTTAAATTACCGGAAAATACGCCAATTTATATATTTGCGATCGATGCAGGACTAAAAGACGGACATTTTTAAACCCTTAATCTGCACCTCAGATATATATATAACGAAAACACTGTTCGAGTACAACAGCTCAGACATGGGGATTGAATGGTACGCGTCACTCAAAAGAAAACTCCAGGACCACAGCATCACCCTCAGTGGAAATGCTACTCACTCCGAATGGGTAAAAGGAAATATATCTTTACTCACAGCCATAACAGAGGAAAGCAAGAATCAGCATGTAAATATGGCAAGATCGAGCGAAATGCGCGTATACAAACATTTAAACTACGCAGTAGGGGCTGAGTACTGCAATTCTGCAACCAAACAACGAACCATAACATGCATCCTTAAGGCGCGAGGTGATATGCTACGGTTGAACAGCTGTCCCAGAAGCACGGTCAACGATAGATTATGCTCACTTTGCAATTTGAAGGAGCTAGAGAACATTCAGCACTTTAGTGGAAGATGCCCTATTCTGCAAGAGCTTCGCTGGCGCTGTTTTAAGAAGGGAGTACTTGAGGAACTGGAGGTCTACGCGGCTCTAGATGGAGACATAGGTTGGGAAAACTTGGCCAATTATATTTAGGATGCTTTTCTATATAGAAAGAAAATATTAAATGAAGATTTTTAATATAACTGAAGATAACTCAGCTAAAAAGTTTTTTTTTTGTCAATTGCAAGTAAAGTTTAAATTTGTATCAAGTAATGTTTAAATGTTCAGAAAAGCTAACAGCTCTAAGCCAAGCTTTTAAATTTGTTTTAATTATATATTTTGTAACTTTTGTATATTGAGAACGGTCAAAAGTTTGTGCAACAAAAATAAAAACAAAATATATCTAATCTATCTCTCTATCTATATGTGTATGGATGTATATAGATTTAACGTTTGTAAAGGGATTGGGGTAAGTGTTATTCTCGATTTTGGAATTTCCAGTATTTCCGACGTTTTGCTTGCAGCTGCTGAGACTCTAATAGATAGTTGCTTACGTTGTCTACAGAAATTCTTCTTTCCTTTTAACCAACTAACCCACACTAAGCCACAATCAGTTCTAGGGTCAGTGACCAGGGAATATCAAAACACCATTCATTCGTTAATTCAATTTTAGTTTATATTTAATTATTTAATAGTTTTCATTTAATATTAGTAATAATGTTCTTTTCTCTTCATTTCAAAATTTTTTCTTAATAAAAACAACAATACCAACCACAGGCCGTCATGCGATCAAGGGATTTCAGTTGTTTGTATAAACCTTTTTGTAAATATTCCAATACAAATTCAAAACAAAATAAAACAATCATTTGTCAACAAATACTTCGATTTGAGCTTGGCTGGAATTTCGAATATAATGTTTGCAGCTGCCCATTGATAATGATAATAATACGATATGTACGCAGTTCGCCATAATGCTAATAATAATAATCATAAATAGTTGTAAAAATAAATACTTTTGAAAAGCATAAACAAATTGCACGCACATAATAATTGCAACTAAAATGAGGTTAAAACACAAGAAAAGAAAAAGAGGTTAAAGAAAACTGATTGTTGCATGGAATGTTGCCATATATTTAGAGTAGTTCGTATGTAATTGACTGTTAAACTGTATGAGTTGCCAGTCATTTGCCTCCGTTTTGTGCACGACGCTTTCTAAAAAAAACTTGTCCGTGTGTGTGTGTGTGTGTGATTGTTTAGTAACAATTTGTTGCTGCCTGTTGTTGTTGGAGTAGTTTAGGTTTAGTTGATAGGTTACTCTGCCCTCTCACAGCGTGGGCATATTGCGTCGCCCAGCATTGCCGCTGGACTCTCCTCCGCCTCCCTCCTGTTGAGCCTTCTGTTTTGCTCTGCGCGCCTTCTGCCGCGTATGCTCAATTTGAAAATCTTCTACGCGCAGATTCAAACGCATCATATTGTTAATGATGAACTCCTCCTCCAGAATATGTTCAGGCGGGGAACGCAAGACGGCCAGAGTTTCGCACAGACCGGTGCAGGTTTTACGCACCTTGTGTCGACTGAGCGTGGCTCCAATTATGACCAGTGCCACTTTGAATACGACACGTATGCCCTCGGCTAAAAAGCAATCCCATACACGCAACAGTGTCTCCCAGGGCAATGTGCGGGTCATGGCGCAGAGAAACCAATCGGTCATATACAGCAACGGCTCCACTTTATGCTTCTGCAGGTGACGATAGACGGGCGGGCAGGTTTTCTTGAGCAGACCCTCTAGGATGCCCGCATCGTTTTGTATCACCTCGAGGCCAGGTATAAAATAGTCCTGCAGGTAGCTGCAAAGGGAAATGGTGTTAGGCCAAGTGGGATTATGGGACACTACACTCGATTACGTACACATCACATACGCTTACGAACACCCAAAAGGCATCCTCGGCCGGCAGGTGCATCAATAGAAAGGCGGCTATTGGTGCCTGCGCCTGACAGAAGCCCACCTTGGGGTTGTATATCGAATAGGCCTTCAGCACATTGAACAACTCAATCTGACCCACTTTCTGCTCGTCGAGAAACATTTCGTGAAATGGAAACTGTCGATGTTTGTCCTTTTTGATCTCCTCAATGGTCGCCGGATTGCCAGGCTTCTCCAGCAGTTCACTGTAGACATTTGGATTCTTTTTCTTAAGCAAATAGGCACCGGAGAGATAGAACCAAGCCTTGGGACGCACAGATTTCGGTATCCCCTTGCGACAGCGATCGCGTATCTGCCACAAAATAAAGTAAGAGATTAAAGTTTTACACATGAAATGGCGTAGACATTACCTTTTTGTAGTTCTTGGACATGTAGATGGACCAGTTGTCAATCATGTACAGCCATTTCTTTTCACGTGCTATGATCTGTGCCTTGGACAGTGGTTCTTTGGGTTTGTCGGTGCGCTGGAAACCGCCATAGAAGCCATTACGATCGGGGCAACTGGAGACTGTGGAGCATAGCGAGATGGTGTCCAAAGCACGCGATGCTGTGGCCATCGCCAATTGTGCTGGCAAAACGATAGCAAACTAAATACACAAATTAGTACACAAGAAAAACGCCCACCCAGAGATACACAGAGAGAGAGAGAGAGGGAGAACCAATTTGCATTAATAATATTATGCACATTTGTCTATTTGTGCGCAATTAGTTGCATTACGTTTCTCTACTTTGCCACAATTGGTTCGTCATTTCTATTTATTTGGGGGCGACATTTTTATTACGTTTTATCAGCAAAGACAAATTGATTAAACTATTTGCTTTACTGAACTAGGCCGCGCTGGGGTCAAAAATCCTTGAGAATGCACACCTTTTCATCGTTAATAAAAAGCAATTCCAAGCTATCTGACTTTTTGTATCGTAGATTGAAATGTGAAAGCAATGGGAAAGACGGCATGGCCAAATGAACCACAAAGCCAACTACTAAAAAGCAACTAAACAAAAGTTAATGTGTTTCACACGTATGAAAGACTTTAGACAAACAACTGTTTCTTGTTCATTTGATTGCAAAACATTATTTCAGCAAAAGGGAACGAAATTAGTCACCAGAAATCAAATACAACTTTGTTAAAGTGGATAGAACAAAGGTTCTCGCAGGTTCAATGTATAATATTTGATATATTCCAAAAATCGCAATATATACATGTATGGGGAAAACCTATCGCAGGACTTTGGATATAAGCAGCAACTTGGAACACCGCGCAACAAGTCTTACTTCTGGCAATGTATAATAGATCCCACAAAAACTTTGAAATATCTGCACGCCAAAGCCAACCCCTTTACACCTGAATCTCAAGGAGCTTAACAACTTCCATGACCAATATGACGCAACTACGAACTTATCTATTTTCCAAGTAAGAACTGAGATGATGAACCTGAACTATTCCCCACACAAGCATTGTGCAGATATGCAGCTTTTGTAACCTTGGAGAACGGGAAGATGTCATTCACTTCTGCGTAACAACAAGCAAATTTAACGATTTCGAATTCGAAATTTTTTTCGAAAGTTAAGTGTTTTTAAATACTTGTAATTATTTGGTTTCGGTGGATTTTTCGGTGGAAATGCCCATATTCTGAACACTATTAACTGAGAACCAATTTGTTCACTTATAAACAAGGCAGCAATCCGGTTCGGGTTTCTCGAGCCCAATGAAACGCAACTTGAACCGAACAATCTAAGTTTCTCGCTATAGAATCTGAGCCCTAATGGGACACACAGAATGGAGTCTAAAAAGGGGGTAAAAAAGGAAAGGTTGAAAAATGTAATTGAAAAGTTTACATAATTATTTGGAAATTTAATTGATACAAAAAAAGCGATGCTGGTAGATTTTATATGACTAAGGCCCAATTTCTCAAAAGTTGCGGTTAGGTACCGGTCGGTCAAACTTGCCGGCCGGAATTACCAGAGGTTAAGTCTTTTGGTTTTCTCAACGAGACTTATAGCTGATTTCCACATACGCGCGCTCTGTCATCGATTGCACGATTTTTCGATAAATCCCCAAAGGTGTTTCTACTGCGTTCAGCTGCTGCGTTCACAACAGCTGATCTGGTCTGTTGGTTTACCTTTGCGCAGCAATCAAAATTAATAAAAGTGACTTCGTTTTGCAATTGAAAAACAACAACGGCAGCTTTTGCAGTTAAAAAAGGTTTTGCAAGTGATGATCGAGTTTGCTGTGACGAGCGTTGCGTACGAGGAGTCCCACCCACGTAATATTTGGCATTTGTAATCTAGAAACAATTACATTAGTATTCCAGTTTTCTTTTCTTATTTCTTTATTATTTCTAGCCGGTTCCTTTTGAAAGACATACGATTTTCAAGGAACTCTTTCCTGTGGATGACAAATATTTCAGATTTTAGTGGAGCTGCTGCCTGGGACTTTTCGGTTTCCAATCCCACTGGACCGCTTGTCCATCGCTCTTTTTTCGCTTGGCTCATCAGCAGAATAGTGATCGATTGAGGGGCTATTTGGATTATCCAAATCCAGATGGTCTAATTTTGTTCCCAGGTGGCAGGCGTTCTGTCGGACGGCCAAAACTATGCATGCTCTTTTCTGAAACAAGTATGAATGACATTATCAAGTAATAAACCATTTGCAAATAATTGCATCTCTACTTGTACTTTTTGGACAGCATTCGAAAACTTTATTTAAATAAATCAACAATATTTAAATAAATTAACATTCCGCCAATTGTTGTGCCAGCTGATTTTGTTATCAAAAGTTCTTATCGATATTCATTGTATAAATATGAAAAACAAGTTGGCAGAACCAGCGTTCAAAGTGGACACAACTTATTGCCGCCCCCCTCACCACCCCCCCTCGGCCCACTACTGACTTTTTTTATATGGAGTTCAACGCGCGTTTGTCGGTAAGTGGATGCGAACGTGGACGCAGCTGTAGTAGAAACGCACTATTACCGGTAGGTTCACCCGATAACGATTAATTGCTATCGCTGCAAAAGTGTGACCTGACACTATCGACGAAACAGCTGTGTTGGTTTTTTTTTCAATGCTATTGTTGCTGCTGGTAATCATTTAGATAAAAACAGTTGATTTAAATTGCTAGCGAAAATGAATTAAGGTGAAGCACCGAAAAGACCAAGAGCGAAGAACTTTTCTGCGGCCGAGGAACATTCGTTTGTAGACTTTTTGAGTCATATAAATGCATTTTGGAGAACAAAAAGAGGGATTCGGAGACCTGGAAGCAAAAGGCCAAGGCTTGGAGATCAGTTTGACTGGATGTAAGGGATAAGTACGAGAATTTAAATTAAGAAGCGAGAGACTTCTCGAACTGTGGCTGCATTCCCAGCACCGCTGGAGTCTTGTCTATTTCCAAAAAATTCGTGGCACGATCCCAAGCTCAGCCACAGGATTAGAAAATGTGGTTGATAATGATGGCACGTTTTTATTTATGATATGCAAGCTTTCAAAATATTTAATTGACTTCTAAAATTTAACACAAATCAATCAGTCAGTGTCTGTTTGTGATGGACAATAATGCAATAGCGTGGGAATCTTGATTAACTGCACGTTTTGACGAAGGAAGTGTGACTCAACAGAAGTCGCCCGCAATGATAAGGAAGAATCCACTTGCATAAGAGCGCAGCGCCGTCATAAGTTTGCTCTCTGACAACAATCGACGATTCCTGTTAACAATCCAAATCATAATAAATTGAATCACAACTGAAGTTATGGTTTTACCTGTAACTTAGCGAAGATATTTGATCTCTAATACTGGCAAGAATTATTTGACATGCTGAGTTTGTTAACATGAATCGTTGAACAAATTTGGCATCATCCAGATCAGTGAAATGATAAATACTCTTCCTGCATGTGGTTATAATCACCACCATGTTGGCCATTGTGGTAATACCGTTCCTGGTGCTGGCTGTGCGTGTGAATAATATTTTCTTTATGGTGCACACGTATCAGCGGTTAGATCACTATCGGTATACCACATCGCATGAGGCAATTGGTGAGCCATTGGCCAGGTGGGTTCTTCGATTTTGCAGACGGCGGGCTGTGAGTTTGCCTGCTTTGCCATTAGTGCCATTTCGGATATGCCATTTGCCATGAATGCGGCGGCTGCTATTCTGCTGAACAGAAAGTTCCACATCGCCGCGCCTGTGTCTTTTTGTCTTAACGCCTGAATCTTCCATTTCCATTGCGTGGATGTAAGAAATTTGTTTATTTATAATCATTTTGTTTTGGCAACGTAACAAAGTAAACAATACAAATTTTGGACACAGCTGTTTGTCGATCGATAAAAATGTCGATAATTCTATCGCAACTTGCCGGCAGGTTAAAATTTGAACCCATCATGAGGCAGCGGTTAACTTTGCCGCTCGGTTCTCGTCAAACACAGCATGAGACACGCGAATTCGGCTAACCTGCCGGTAAGTTTGACTAACCGGACATTAAGCAATCGGGCCTAAAACCAAGGTTTCTCAACAAAATATCGTATAGATATATCGGGTGATGGAAACTAGACTGCGTGAATAAACGCCGCGGTCGGAGGTCTAATTTTATTCTGCAAAATGAATTTAGGCCCCGATGACAAAATTAAATTAGACCGGACGGTCTTATTTCATTCCTCAACATGAATTTTGGCCGCGATCACAAAATAAGAATAAAGTTCTGTATTGTGATTCGCGATCAAAAATTCATTAAAAACTAAAAAAAATTTAATCAAAATTAATTTTGCAGAATGAATTAAGGTCTAAATTCATTCAGCAAAATGAATTTTGACCAGCCGGTCTAATTTCATTCGTAAAATGAATTAAGCACGCGCTGTCTAATTTCATTCTGAGATTTAACCAGTGATTGGAAAGGTACCCAATTTTCTTACCTAGGTAGTAAGGTACAATGTAAATGTCAAAAAATATAACTAGGTAAGGTAAAAGGTATCTGGAATTACCAGTACCTAGGTAAAGGTAAAGGTATCAAAAAGGTACTTTTAAATTAAAAAGCATTGTTCACCAATTTACATTAGTAATAAATATTAACTGTACGGGCTTAAATAAAACTATAAGGTTTAAAAATGGAACATTTTATTGGCATATGATGTTATATTATTAAAATGTTTCTCATATATCATCTCGTTTTTTAATATATCAAGAGTTTCGAATATATCGTCACAAATTCTATTTAATTTTTGTGTAGGTATTTGACCTCTTGTGCTAAAAATTCTTTCAATTGGGACAGACCTAGGCAAAAACTTAAAAACATTGAAATTGTTTTTATACTAAAGTATAGAGAGCAAGATAACTAAGACTTCCAATTCAATATTAAATTTTTCATTACATTTCTCAGTTTTATCCAATCTTCCACTTCTGGTATCGTAAAAGTGTTCAAAATTCTTTGAATTTGAACACTCATTGACAACAGTTTCCAAATTTTCCGTAATTTCTTTAACAAGCCAATCTTTAAAACACTTTACCATTTTTTTTGTTTTTATTTAGAACTTGAAGGCTATTAGTTCCAAAATTCGTTAAATACTGTCATTAAAACTGTTCCATCTGGTGCTGCTGCTGTTGTCAACTTCATCTGCTTCTACTACGGATCTGCTAACAGCATTCCAAGTTGCCGTTGCCGCTTAAATAATGTGTTTGGTAGATCCTTTTCAGCATATTTCGAAATAACTAAGTTCAAAGAGTTTGATGCGCATTTAAATGCCTTGGAGAAATGATTTCAGCATCAACTGAACTATCCCGCTCTATTACCTTTAAATCAGACTAGTCTAAAAAGTCAGGCTTCACGTTTGTTCCTTTAAAACTGTACACTTTAAATGCTTTTCAGAAGTTGGATACATTTTCAGTAACTTTTTAACATTTGAATATCTCCAAGTCGGTATTTGCTTTGAACTTTAGCTAATATAGTAGCAATTATTTCATGTGTGTGGGGAAAATCGCACACGCTTATATGCGAGCTCGAGAGAATGACGATGCAGATTGCTATCTATATAGTGGCCGGTTACATAAATGTAACTTTTGTTATTGCAACTCCAGATATCGACAGTCGTACATATAAAATGAGAATTTTGGAAAAATACTGGCGATATTTTTCTTATACAGGAGCATGACTCCCATTTTCGCGTGTGTAATGTAAGATTTTGGGAAAATTTGTCTAAAAATCGAACAATGTTTACGAAAGTGAAAATGGAAGCTCGGCTTTTAGTCCGCCTTCCTCTTATCTAGCATGGATCGTATAGTTTTTGAACAGGGAATGTTTACCGGACGTCCAGTTAAAGCCACAGACAGGTCCCTGATACCTTTCTTTTTAATTTGGCAGAGCGCGGCAGCATCTCGGCTATAATGTAATCGGAGCGAAAAAAACACGTACGAAAAGTACCTAGTACCTCACCTATTGACAAGGTAAATGAAAATTGAGACCTAGGTAAGGTAAAAGGTACTCGAATTTCCAAATACCGAGGAAAAAAAAGGTACACAAAATATGTATCTAGGTATGTACCTAGGTACTTCCAAACACTGAATTTAAACGCGCGGTCATAATTCATTTTGTGGAATGAATTTAGACCGCCATACAAAATGCACCGCAGCCTTAATTCACGCGGTCTAATTTCACAGAGCCAGATGTATCTTATAAGATCCCTTAAAAAATAGGTAAATTTCTATATTATCAAAAACTATATAATTTTGTTATTGTTCAACGCAAATTATGTAAATTAAAAACAAGTTCCGAACCGAACCGTATCAGAACCGAACCTCAAACAAAACTGAAATTCTTTGGAAAATTCTGAACCGATCGAAAAACAGCAAAAATAAAAACTAATCGACTAAATTCTTTTTATTGACGAGTTTGACGACCTAAAGACGATGATTCTGTGCTTGTGAAGTTTTCAATTTTCATGAAATTGTCAAAACCAGGGCTGAAAACCGGGTTTGAACCGAACCGGATCGAACCCGGAGTTCCGGCTTTTTTTTACTGTGAACCAAACCCTGAACCGAACCACGAGGACGAAAACTGATGAACCCGAACTCATTCCGAACCCATATGCACCAATCTAACGAACTCGGAGCATGCTACTGCAGAAACATGTCAGCCGAATTGTTCAGCAACAAAAGTACATACATTCATTCAAACAGTCTGCCACAGGCAGCGTTGCCAAATTAGCTATTTTTCCCACCAGATATAGCTATTTTGTAAGCTCGAAAGCCGGAAAGTATTTAGTTCTGCCGGTGCCTGCAATTCTATCTAATTATTTGACATTGTTTAGCTATTTTAAATTAATCTCTGTTAAGTTTTAGCATTTTTAACAGTCGATATTAGTTGGAAAAATTAGCTAAATTGACAACACTAGCCACGAGCCAAAAATTGGAAGACATACAGGCATTTTTGATCAAATCATTATGAAAAAAAAAGTTCCAAGTGTGGCGAATAATCACCAATCGATGCTCAATTTTGTGAGTGAAAGAGTGATAAAAGTGCATACGAGAAAGCATAATCAGTAAGTTTGAAAAAAAATATGTTTGTACATATCTACATTCATGCACACAAACATTGTATCAGTCATCTAGGCTGCTCGATAATTGGCATAAATGTCCGAATTTTTAGATGGCGGACTGAAGATTTTTACAATTGCAATGAAGGAAGTCCATATCCAGCACACGAGAGCCTATCTCACGTCAATTATAAACGACATCTTATAGTCTTACAATGTATTTACATATGTGTATACCTATTGTATTGTAATTTTATATATATTGGGTGAAACGTGCAACGAACCAAGGCTCGAACCAAAACCAAAGCCCAAAAACCTCTAACCTCAAATGTCCGAACCTTAACCGTTGTTAAATTTTGGTTCGAATCTTCAAACCGGAGGTTCCGAAAAAAATTTTGGGTTTGCAGCCCTGGTCAAAACGTAAATCAGATGACTAATGCTAAGCGTATTGAAACAGAATGTTAAGTAAATATAATTTGTACAGTTTTCCTTTCCTATGATCTAGTAACCCAACTTTGTGATAATAACTTAGTTCATTTCTGTTGATATAAGTTGAATAATTTCTAGGAGTTTAACTTTACAACAGAGTCTGGCGCCTCCCTATCTGAAGTGTATACAACCTGGCTCTGCAGCAGCGACGTCGACACACCGACAGTATACGAGCATATACTGCTCTCTTACGCAACAGCAAAGAAGTGCTAAATGAGCGCGCTCTCACGTGGCTAAGCACACACACAAGCAAAGTCAAAATGAGCATGTGTGTTTTGCCGGCCCCTGCTTTAAAAGCTTAACATTAAAAGTAGAAAGTTTCTTCCTAAAAAAGTTCGAAAATGTGGAAAAAGTTGCAGACATGGTTATAGAACCGGTCTCGGTTCGACACACCTGTGGATTTAAATGTCTGTAAGCCACTGAACCCAAGTAATCTCTTGAAGCCCCGATCTTATGTAAAGTCGGAAAATAGTTTTTTGTAAGATGGCTTAAAGAAACTTTAGATTTTATTGTTTAAACTGAAATTTTGTGCCAGCAGTTGCAGATATTTTACAGTTTTTTTTTTTATTAAAATCAATCTATGCTCGTTGGACTTTGCCAGCGCCGGATGCTTAACTTGACTTAATAAGGAATGACATACACTTCCACGGCCAGAATCCAAGCAGCAACAACAGCAGCAACTAATTGAGGCAAATGGGTCTTTGCTTTAATAGCCGAGCTGAATAATTGCAAAAATAAAACAACAACAAAAAACAAAACAGAAAACAGAGAGCAGGAAAAAGTGCAACTACATGCTGGGTAAAGAAAGTCATCAACAGTGCCTGGTACAATTATGAGAAAATTGCCATTGGGTGAGGCCAATGGAAATTGGGAAGTGAAAACCCTTTTTATCAGTGTCGTAGTTTATAAAAAAAATCAAGCACTAGCAATTAACAAAGAGCTTCATTGAGTAATAATAACCAAAACACGTCACATTGTCATACTGAATGAAGGAAGGTAAGGCGGGGGGAGGGGGAGTCGGCCCACCCACCGAATGGTTTTTGGGCTGCCATTTTGCCTACGCGCTCCAAAAACAATACAAGTGTCACTGTGTGTGTGTGTGTGTTTGCAGCTTGGCTGCTTTGATTCTCTCCCTCTGAGCATGTGGAAGTGTGTACAATTGTTATTATTAACAGCGCCAGTGCCGCCCGCCCCCATATATTTGTGTCTTACCTTTTGCTACGCTGTTGCTGTGTTGTTGTTGTTGTTGCTGCTGCCGTGGAATGCGCAATAATTTCACGTCACTTTCTATGCTTAATTATTTGGTTTTTAATTTTTGTAGAAATTGCACACTTACACTTTGTGCCCGCACAAATGTGTAGGACTTTGTTTTAAGTTGAAAACTCAATTTTTAATTGAGCTTTTTGTTTATTTTTTATGCAAATTGGAAGGGAGCGAGCCATTGAAACGATTGATAGCGATGGCTCTAGCTACGATAGTAATATCGAAATTGATAGTACACAATCGAAATCGAACCTTAACCTATCAAAGTATAACACTATGCGGAATTATAACACATATAATACCAAAAGTAATCGACAAGCCGATATACATGTATCGCGTGGTGGCAACGCTGTAATTTCAAAAGGGGGGGAAAAAAGATGTCAGTTAATTTCGAATGATTTTAGTTTAAAGTTACAGTACTTTTTAAAGGCTTACAAAAAATTAAATTACACAAAAACTATAAGGGATATTAACAAGCGGCTTTTTTTATTCGATAGGTAATCGGTTAAATTAAGTTTAGAAATTTTATTTGTTGTTTTTGGGGCTGCAGTTGTTGTTGTATTCCGTTTCAAAGTTGGCCAAAAATTTAAAACATGGGCTCATGATTGCAACATTTTTTTGCAAACGTATTATCTGAAGGTGAAAATGAAAACGAGGTTTTGTTAAGAAATAATGTAATTCTGGCAGGAACTAGGATATTTTTGATCCGTCAATATACAGCGGAGTTATAGGGTTTCCAAGACAAAATTTCAAAAATCTTCTTTTTATTTTTAGACAAGTTTATCACGCTAAACCCAAATGTGCCTTTAGAAATTCCATATCCCTAATGGATTAACTGTAATTTGGACATAAAAATACCGAAAATGGCTAATTTGACCTTATTCCCTGGACCCTATATGCTAGAAACCCAAAATTTTTTTATAACATTTGATACGTCATGTTATAGTACTTATTTTTATCTGTAATATGTAGTATATACTTTATACATTTCATAAGATTTAAGTTCGTGATCGATCTGCAAAGTATGGACGATTTCAATATAGGTTTGTTTTCCAGTTTCTTTGATTGCAGGGGCGTGGTGCTCTACTATTAAATTTTTAAGACGATGCAACGAGTAGTAATCGGAAAACACTCACCAGTAGTAATCAGAAATACTCATAATCATACAAATGATTACATAATTACCTAAGGCTAGGTTTACATAGCGTCACACTGTGCCCATGTCGCCTGTGACCCTCTGTGCCCAAAGTACTCAGAAGTCAAAAGTGTTCACATTGGCGGCACAGAAATTGCTGGTCACAGCGCCACCAACCTTTCCATATTTTACTGCTATGTCATTTCTTCAGCCAGTAATGACAATTCAAAGCAAGGATTCAGCAAGTATTCAGATCCAGACTTATGTGGTGCTTGGATAAAAACGTGCTTTCCATCTAAAACACCAATGCGATTGGGGAAGTTCCACGTATCCTCAAAGCAATACTATATATTGCCTTTAGCAATATTAAGCCAGTCAGCAGCTGTACCTGGAATCTGTAATTAATTAAAATTAATATAACTTAATTCGTTTCAGAATCCATCACTATCAAGCTCCGGATCGGAACAAAGTTTCGAGAACGCAGCGTTTTTTTTTGCTCTGCGGATTTGGAAGCAGATGAGTTTTCGGATGTATCAATGTGCTCTGAGACTCAGAGTGTGATAATGAAGCGTCGGAAACTAATACCGGATAATATGCAGAAACAGGTTTTATTAAAGTCAGTGTCAGAAGCCATGTCTGCAATAACCACCAAAAAATTCAGACATATGGTCTGAATTCTGTGACTATTTAGCGACCAGTTTGCGCAAAATCGATGATGAGCATCCGGACTTGGCCTTCGAGTTGCAAATAATTGTTAACAAGAGCTTATTAAACGTGCAGGAGGAGGTCCGACTTCGCAATATGAAGGCTACTCCACTTAACCGAAGACTTCGCTCACTTAACCGAGGCAACCGAGGCTAATCAATCCGCACAGTCAAGTCAATTGGATGAACTTGACCAATTTGAAGGAAAGGAGAATGTATTTACAGAGTATGAGGCTCTGGACGATTATTAAGATAAAAAAAATTATTTATTAACGGCATATAATAGTAATATCAAATACTTCTACTATATAAACATCTGATCATATTAATAAGTACACACCGGTATTTTTTTATATAGATTATAGATGGTTTCTTCGTACTTTTAGTGTTGACAACTTTTTAATTTTTGGTTTTTTGTTGTTGTCAATGTCTGGCCACACTGTAACAAAGAGTTGAAAGAGGGGCTGCCCCGCATATCAAAGCTTTTTATAAATTGCGAGTCCACCACACATTTCGCCTGATCATAATAATAGGTACAGTCTCCGTTTCTCACATGTATCAAGTGAATAATTTTGTAATCAGTGATCTTTTGGTAACTAAAGGTAAATTAAGTATAGCTGCTGTCAATACAGAGAATTAAATAATTATTTTTTTAGAAAAGATGGGTCGAAATTCTCATTGTACTAAAGAAGAAGCTTGATTGGTTCTTAGTCTGAGAAAAGAAGGCAAATCTTTACGAGCCATCGCCAAATTAATGAACAGGTCTCATGATTTTGTTAAAAATGCATTAGAAAGAAAACCAAGACAGGAAACCCGTGGAAGGCCACAAAAAACAACAGAAACCCTTGACCACTACATAGTAACTTTGAACAAAAAGGACCCATTTAAGTCATCGAAGGCTATTGCAGCCGAAATTGGGAATTCAGTTAGTGTTCCAACTATCCGAAGACGACTACAAGATGCCAACCTACCAGGAAGAATTGCCCCAGTCCCACTTATGCGCAAAAAAAATTTCACCATGAGACAAACTTTTGCAAGGGACCACAAAGACTGGGTAGGATGCTCCGGGGAGAAAAAATGGAGAAACATATTATGGAGCGATGAAACCAAGATTAATTTGTTTGGGAATGACTGTGAAAGGAATGTTCGACGCCCTAATGGAAAGGAATTCCATCCACGGTTTACAAAAAAAACAGTCAAACATGGAAGTGGCAATATAATGGTATGGGGTTGCTTCTCCTGGTACGGCGTAGGTCCAATTTATCAGACTACGAACAAAATGAATGCTGAAGAGTACAAATCCATATTGGAAACAGTTATGGTACCGTATGCTGAGGAAAATATGCCATTACGTTGCGTATGTCATCAAGATAATGATCCTAAACACACATCAAGGCTGTTATCTAAATTTTTCGAGGACCAAAAAGTTGACGTTCTGAAGTGGCCAAGCCAATCCCCCGACCTTAACCCCATTGAAAACTTGTGGGGAGACTTAAAAAAGAAATTGGCAAAGCATTCATTTTCAAATAAACAAAAATTATGGGAAGGTGTCCCATAACTGTGGTATGAGACACCAGTAGAGACCTGCCAGGCTCTTATTAAAAGTATGCCAAAAAGAATAGCAGTAGTGGCCAAAAATAGAGGTGGATACACTGGATACTAAGTTAGAAAATACTAATTTACCTAAAAAAAGAACACAAAATGGATTAAAATTTTTTTTCTTCTCAACACATGAAGTGTACCTATTATTATGATCACACTGAAAACGTATCTGAAACACAAAATGATCTCTTTTATGTTATGTTATTATTCTATGTTACAATTAAGTTTATTTTATTAAAAACAAATAGTTTAAGAACCAATGAGAACAAATTTTAAGTTTGAAACAATGAATAAAACTGTTTTCTGTTAACTTAAAGTCAGAGTTGATGTGTGTACCTATTAATATGATTAGGTGTGTATATACTATGTATGTACATATATCAAATAAATAAACATAATCAATTACATTTAAGTACTCGTCTTTCAATACTTCATTGTTTCCGGAATGATTCCAGATATTGTTACCTTTGACATTCTAAACTCGTATGAGAGGGACGTCATGCTGGATCCTGAAGGCAAATAGCGGAGTGTCACTGCGAATCTTTCGCCAGGTGAAATGGGCTCTCGAAAAATTCGTCGTCTGCTTTCTGATAAGTGGCGCCACTCAACATACGAGCTGATCGAAAGTGGCTGCGTTCATGCGCACATAATTTTTAAATTTCTACGGAATACTTCGCCACTCTGCATTCATCTTGGCAAACATGCCTTCTTCCTTCCCTTCGAGTCAAATTAATTTTGTCTACCCAGCAAGAGCGCTTTGGCTTTGGTTCATCGTCATTTTTATCTTCGTCCAGCACCCACAACGCAATAACAGCACACGCCCCACTAGCTCTGTTACCTTTCGCGAATTCATTTCTTGCAGCTAAGAAATGTGAGAAGAAAGCACTAAAAATTACGAATATTTACCTTTATCAAAATTTTTAAGTCGAAAATAAAACAAAGTTATCGCAATGTGCCAACAAAACCAACATGCTCGATTGGCTTGGCACACTCAAAATAGTTCAAATGAGCTAATTTTGAGCTAACTCAGTAAAACAGCTGATCAATTAATTGTGGGCGCAAACGTGCCCGCCTCGGTCGCAGAACCACTGTGACGCCAAATGAGTACTTGTGTTCACATTGAAAAGTACTCGTTCCTGTGACACACGTTTTCTGTGCCAAGGAATTGGCCGTTCACATTGCGTTGTGCCACTGTGTTGTAATGTAAACTCAGCATAATCCGCATCGTATTACTCAAAAATGATTACTTTTTACCTGTAATCATACGATTCCGGGAATCATTCGTGCAGCTCTAACAGGCAGTATCTATGAAGGTTTACAATTAAAATTCTAAACAAAGTTATGGGTATCATGAGTGATTGCAGTCGGAATCACACGGATCTGGCTGTTTTTCTTAGGATTTTTCTTATGGCTCTTCTCACAGGCTTAGCCTTGCGGTCCTTATTTACAAAGATGTTAAATGTCTTCTATTATCCTTTATAATCCACAACTTTATTATACACTTTAAATTTTAATACTGAATGCAAGTTTAGAACAGACATCGGAATCAAATGGAATACACTGAAACAATTTTATACAAATTCTCCAAATATTTTGTTTGGTTTTTTGCTGCTTAGGCTTGGCTGTTTCCGGGAGGCGATGTTTGGAGCACTAAGCCCTTCCACTGCAAATTGGTAATTCCGGTTATGGGAATGGCACCGAGCAGCCCCTTGGCCACTGTGGAGCACAGCATCAGCATAATGACACAGCCATGGACAATCACCAGATAGGTTATGGAGTTACGAACTTGCCACCAAGAGCCATGATTTCGCACCAAGAAGAAGAAGCAGAAACTCATGGCATCACAGATGAGGATCAGGCAGATGAGTATGCGCATTATATTCTGTCGGGCATAGGTGCACAGGGCGTACATGCTGCAAATGATCATGAGGGGTGGTATAAATAGCTTTATGACGACGAGCAAACTAATAAGCATCATGGAAAAGTCGGTGACAAATAGTCGGGAAATGTTTGGGTCGAAGGAGTTGAGATAGATCTTGTGACCGGTGCCAAAGAATGAGAAATAGGTGTACAGCAGGATGACAACGGCATAACGATAGGAACGATTAAAATGATCCAATTGACTCAACGGTTTAACGGGCTTTTCTTCATCCTCGCTTTCCTCCTGCGGCTGCTGCTTCAGCTCTGCATGCACACGCAGTCCCAACAGATATTCGGTGATCAATATTTGCACAAAGATGGACTCGAAGGAGGTACAGAATAGGGTGTAAATCGTACATAGATTGAAACAGATCAGCTCCACTCGTCGCTGCGGTGTGGTGGTATTGCTGAACGGTATGGAAATGAAGGAGTAGGCCAGAGCTGCCCAGGCCGCAGCATGCAGGGGTTGAGGTATGGCCTTATCATTGGAACGCAAGTAGATGCCATAAGCTCCAACAGCAAGTGTGCCAATATTGACCAACCAAACACGCAGGGCATGCCGTTGACAGAGTATCAGCGGTCTTACCAGGACAATCAACATGCTAAGGAACACCATATAATTCTTCATCACGCCCAGGGATTTGTGCAACAGTACGGAAAGACTTAGCACTGCCACCAGAGCCAACCAAACAAAGAACATGGGCGAGGGACGTAGAAATCCCAATCGATTAATGGCACACACAGTCACCACATAACCCAAGACGATAAAGCGACGATCATAGAGTATGCCGATGAGAAAGCAGGCGGTGGGCACTATCCAAATCAGTTGAGTAATCGGTGCCAGTATAGAGCTGCTCATTAGAGGACGTTCCCGGCAGGCCAGTATCCAAATGGGTATGGGCAGCAGAAGGAAGAAGACCGTTAGGCAGGGTATATTTTGTAACGTAAATAGCATTGCCATCACTACTCCCAATATGCTCAAAGAAAGTGTGTGAGTGGTAAGGAAATATCTCTCCGGTTTCTTGGCCTGTCGTGACTGCTTGGCCAGCAGAAAATAGAACCAACCCAGGTAGGAGGCTATGGTGGTTATCATTAGTGGCATTTGGTAATAGTTCTTGTAGAAATCCAGGCATTTTAGTGCCAATACAGCGGCCTGTTGACCATGCAACCTCGCCTGCTCAAAGCAACCCGTTTCCAGTTGATTATCCATTAAAGCATCATATTGATCCAACCACTTGGAATCCAAATCCTTGAAGGCGGGCAGCCAAGCACTAAATGCACCGCTTTCGTGACGTAACACCACAATCTTGACCTGTGCCAGTAGCTGCAATGCATTCACATGCGTCGCCTGTGCCTCATACTCTGCGCTGACATTCATAAAGCCCTGCGGCAGTATACCCAGATTATTCATGGGCGGCGGTAGGCCAATCAGTGCGGACATCAGCGAAGCCAATTGAATCTGCTCCACGCCGTAAAGTGGTAACTTCAAGCCTTGGTTGTTGGCTATAAACTTCACCCCCACATTGGGTGCATCCCGATTAACGCCAGCTCCCCAGAGAAAGAATGGAGTTTCAGTTTCAAGCAATGAGCCACCGCCATGCGCACCTAGAGGAATATATATACTTTGAGATCAATCCAAACAGATTAAGGCTAACACCCTTGTTCCACTGGCACAATCTAGAGGTCATCTAATTGACCTCATTCTTTCTGTGTATTTCCTCATAAGAAATAAATGTCCATTCGGTAGATCATCCGCGTTGGATGAGCTATCCACTGCCACAACATATAGCTATGCAATCGAACTACCAAATGTCACCAATAGGAACAGCTGCTGTGTTAATGGCGTTGCCATGGGCGTAGAGGGTAAGGGTTAGCACAGTGGGAGATGTGTATGGATCCCCTTTATTGAAGACCGACTAATCCCATGAGCTGTGCATGACCAAGGCAAGCGGCAAGTGTTTCATTCTTTGTAATATTTCTTATGTATGAATCCCACAAACTTGCTATATCGGGGTGGGACTACCGGGAGAGCATGCTGCTTGACATGTGGATAGCGAACTTTGATTTACAATTGCACATATAGCAATTGCACATCAGCTGTTCTTTGTTTACGTTAGTGTGTCAGTGGAACAAGGTAACATCCACTTTTTGAGAATGTGATTGAATGGTTCGTGAGTGAAACAATGGTACAACACCCTTGTTCGCCGGAACATTCAAGAGGTCATCATACGCGACGGTTGATCAAGTCAGTGTCACGGATAGTCTAATAACTGTCACAACAAATAGAGGTATGTTCTCAATTCCACATCAATTGCGGGGCACAAATATGCCCGGCTTCTAGATTAGATGACGAAAGTTGAGCGATTTGACACCGACTGCTCAAAGTCAAGTAGATTTAATGTGTACTGTAGTAGCCGGACATATTTTTGTCACTTCTTTAAAAAAAGAATTCCAAGTTTAACTCTCTAGAGCAGTGGTGTCCAAACTCACACAAGCAAGCATTGCAAATGTGTGCGTAGCTGCGAAACACGAAGTAAGCATGTTGACATTTCCACATGAGCAACAAACGAACAAATGTCTTGTGAGAGAACACAAAGCCGAACACGCGCATCGTAAGAGAGCCAGCCGCCGAGCGTGCTATTTATAGAACAGTGCCGGCCAAATGGTGAGGACAAAAACGTGTGCTTGTGTTGGTCTGCAAGAGAGCTCTCTCCAGACTACAGCCGTTTTACTTGCAATTCAATGTTCACCGATACACACAATCATGAGTTCGGCTCGCGTTTGCGTAAAAGCACGTCTGACTTCGGCTCGTGGTAGCTACTGCTGGCCGGGTCTGTTATAGAATACTCATATTCTCTCTCTCTATATATGTGTCGGCTGCGACGCCGGCAGAATTTGGCTTGCCAACCACGCGTGGCTGCCTTTTCAAATTTTGACATTGCTGCTCTAGAGATTTCCAGGACACCCCTGGTACACATATGTACATATGGTATGCTATCGAATTCAAAATGGCCAGCAATAGGAGAAAGGGTTTTAGCCAGAGTTTTTACTTAGCTTATTGCGTCACTCACGATTCTTGCACGATTTAAGGAGGCGTCACGATTGATCACGTACGATAAAAATGCATTTTTAGCACTTGCATGGAAAGCGTTCTTAAATATTGAAGACGCAATAAGATTTACTAAAACTCCCAAAATCCAGATACATTTTCTACTAGAAATATTGAAAATCATTCACAATGTTTTACTTTAATTCACTCACGAAACACGCACGGATCACGGATGCTTCCGCACGCAACTCTGGGGATCACGTCGTAGCTCCTCGTGATACACCGTGACATGTTCGAATTCACTTCACGGGTGCACACCTAGTTTTAGCTCAAGCAGACCATCCACACCAGTGTTGCCGATTTCGGTATTTTCCTTATCAGATCTAGCTATTTTGTAGAGTCGATAGCCTGAAACTAATCAGTTTTGCCGGAATCTGGTATTCTAGCAATTTTGGAAATTTTTTTTGCCATTTTCTAGCTAAAGCTACGCTCGGAAGTGCAAATATATATATATATAGAACAGACTGGAACTGCAGCTCTTTTTAAAATGAATTTGCCATTATTTAGCTATTTTAAACTTGCAACAATATATAGCTATTTATACCAAGGCTGCCAACCGGTCCGGAAACGAACCACTAAGAACCGGTTTGGTTCGGGTTTTTTGGGTCCGACGAACCGGACCATGATCCGAACCCCTAATATTTTTGACTTCTCGAACCTGAACCCGAACCGGACCACTTTGTCGAAAAATTAGGAAAATTAGGTTCGGTTCACAAAAATAAGTGGATTTTCCAATGTCACATATAGGAAAATATAGAAATTCCTTGTAATCTGACTGCTATCACGACATTTCTCTAGGTCACATTTATACTATCACCGTCGATAATAGATCGAAGATGGTTCGAGCAGAAGATCTTCTAAATGATAACTGAAGAGCAGAAAAGAAATGCAACTATGAATAATGTAATGTTGATGAAGGTTCTTCATGTGAATCAAAAGCATTTCATGATTTGGACGATGACCAAGTTACCACAATAGATTCCCGGTACGGTTCAGTTTGACATTACAAGAGTTCGCACACTTTGTAAGAAACTTCGTCCTCACACTATATAAAGTCTATTGCACATAGGAAAATTGAAAAAAAAACAGTGCGACTGTGTGACGCGATGGAACACAACCTACCAAATGTGCGAACGTTTACTAACTCTTCAAGATTTATGCATTCAGGGTTCTCTAAAAGAGCTCCACCTTAACATATCCGAATGGACTTCCGACAGACATGCTGAAGCTCCAAAAAGAAATTCTTAATGAGAGTTTTCAAAATTGAACTTTAAATGACAACGTCTGATTGTGAAGAAGAGAAGTTCATGAAAGCAATAATCAAATATCAAATGTAAAATCATTAAATGACGGTTTAGATTCCTTCGAAAATTTTCCAAGAAAACATATAGTACATCGAAAAATGTTTTAAAATTTTGGAAAGATCGAAAAAACGAGAACTAAAAAGATATTGGCTTAACTATACTTGGTGTTCCAGCAACTCAGGTATCAGTTGAACGAGCCTTTTCAGCACATTACATATTACATTATTAAAATAAAGAATATTATTTTAAAAAATTAATTTTAATTCCATGTGTTTTACTAATCTTCTAAACATGGAATACATCGAAACTATTCTTTTATGTTCAAGCGAACCGAGGTTCGAACCACAACCTTGGGTTCAGGGGTTCCAGGAACAGGTCCGCGAACCGAACCTTAAACTTTACAACGGGTTCAAACCCCCGGACAGAACTTTCTTTAAAATTTGCAAGGTTTGCAGCCTTGATTTATACTGATAAAAATTTCAATTAAAAACTAAACTATCAGGATGTATTCAAAATCAATTTGAAATTTGACCATTTATAAAAACTTCGATAGTAAATTTCAAATTATTCAGACCTGTTTTTGGGTTCCATTCAATCAGTCAAAATTGGTAAAAGATCCGAATTGTAAGACACGACTAAGACATGCGGCTTAAACATTTGGTTAACGGATTTGGAAAACGAATAAAGATTAACGGAATAACACAATCAGTTTTTGAAAATGAAGCATTTGGAACATTAATCAATTCCGATTCCGCATAAACTTGAAAACGGGAACAGGATTAATTGGGCAATTTGTGTAAGAACAGTTGGTAAATGCAGGGACGCAAACCAGTTCTGTGCCGAGCAGAACCAAACCGTACTAATTTGTGCTCGTAAACCAAACCGCGAACCTAACTAGTGTTCTTACAAAACCGAACCGAAAACCGCTAAAGAGAACGGTTAGACGGTAAGAGGGATGTTTAAGTGGAATATACTCACCTAAATTGGGTTTAAAATAATAGAGCTAACTCTAATCAATTTGTCTACATAATAAGGAAGTCAAATTGAACAAAAGTGTTTGTGTATACCCGTGAAACTGCAATCTTAAGGGCGCGCGCACACATGCAGCTAAAAGATGAACTGTAGGCAGAATCTGGACAAATAACCACGCTCCGTGTATGCTTGTATGCGCAGCAAGCACTGGATTGATCTTTAAAGTTAAGTTGCAAGCTCAGCTTTGCAGAGTCAATCAATCATGTTTGTTTATTTCGGCTTGCTGACATGCTTAAATATCATGGTCAGCCGTCAGTTTATCTTTCAGGCGCATATGTGCGTGCACCCTAAGAGCTTTTGATTTGTACTAGCGTCAACCCCCTTTAACAAGTATTTATAGCTGGAACAAGACGTTTTGCTTTTGGGATCCTTTGCCGGATATCCGGCTCGAAGGATTTTTTCAAGATATTCTATTTTTGAATTTGTCTGTTTCTCAATGCCGTAATTTCAAGTTCGCTCTTTAACGTTTGTAAAAAGACTGGTAGGATTACATCACGCTCAGAGGATGGCTTTTGCTTTTTGCTCTCGACAATACCCAGTTCAGATTCAATTGATACGCACCGTTTTCGAGGTACTATCAGCCGAAGCTTGCATATTTTTTCGAGTTTTTCTTGATATTTGAAGTTATTTTAATTCGAGAATAGGAACAGGCTTATTTCACAAAATAAATTGCGATGACCAGAAGAACATAGCAGAGATTAAGGACCAATTTATACTGCTTTAGGTACAGAGACCTGAATGAAGAAGGCTCTTTGTGTCTGTTGGTACC
>JBAMBO010000902.1:0-23344 GCA_037044535.1 Lordiphosa magnipectinata | reverse complement strand
TGAATGAATAAACTTAGATTGCGACATGCGCATGTTTTCCCATTATAAAACGTCAGCGGTGCTTTTCGAAGAGTTGCCACCATATAACGTTTTTTTTATATAAATTAAGGCCATACAATTGACATACAAAACGTGTGATATTCGAGAGTTTCGACAACCCTGTAAAAAAAAACACAGTTAGATAAAATGAGGTGCACTGTGGGTGGCTGCAGGCAAAATAACTAACAAAAAACAATATCTTTCATTAAAATGTTATAAGCAGTCAATAACATTTGACGTTTTATTTAGTTATATGTTGCTATATTTAAATTAAATAAAAATATCTATGAATTTAGTGAGATAATTCACAAGCTAAATACTATTAAAAAATAATAGCAAATTTATAAAATTGGTCCCACTGTCACAAGCTTTGCTCTCTTTTTTAAATGGCGCTGTTCTCTATTTTCAACCAATAGCAGCACGCGAACCGTGACGTCAGCGGTGCCTGCGCAGTAGATGACAACTTTTGTGCGCGGGATGTCGCAATCTATGTTTATTCATTCATGTGTTGGTACTACATTGTATGATAATCAAACCTTCAAGTTTTTGCTGGCTCTAGGTCTCGTTATGTTTGCACATAACTTAAAACACACCTCACCACAAAGGAGGCTAGTTGACCGAACAACTGTTTCATTGGTATCTCTACCAAATCATCAGCGGTCTTTGTCTGGTCAAAAATTTGAAAACAACTACCTCCTCATGCCTGCAACGCCATAAACACTTGGGAACTCCAATGCGACTCAATAGCTATAGCTAGCTAGCTATTCGATATAACACTTTGCCATATTTAACAGTCGATTTAGCGACTTATGGGCTTTAACAGTTGGCAACACTGATCCACACACGAGTTTGTTCGGTTGGACGAAATGTTCGTCTTTAGAGGAATGTTTGCCAGTGGAACAAGTGTATTATTAAGCTACTTACCCCAATCGCTCATGCCATGATCAGAGGTCATCAAATAAACCGTACGACTATCGCCAAAAGTACGCTCAAACAATTCATAGGTCTCACGTATGCCCCATTGAGTGAAATTGAGTTTCTGCAGAAATCTCACACTATTCGGCTTATAATTATGTCCGGCCACATCTGTGTCGCCCAGATACACAAAGAATACTGGCGTCTCATGCTGGCGTACCTTCTCCACGTTCTTTTTGTTGCCCAGAAAGCTGTTCACTCGCTTGAACACCCAGTCATCCGTCTGACACATACCCGTAAAGTCCGCATAGTAGTAGTAATCCCAATTGAAGGGCACACCTCCGTTGGGTAGATGATCAAAGATTTTCATTATATACCAAGAGCCCCAGCCATAAGTTGCACGACTGCGATTAAAAACCGTATCAAATTCCGTGGGATTTTTCTTGAAATAATATAGGGCCGATGATGGATCCTCTACGAAGCCACCAAAAATGCCAATATGTCCGGGTCGTGACATGGTGGGCACTAATGTACGCGAAATGCCGACAAGACCTTGCTCCTGGAATATATCCTGAAGATGCGGCACTGAGCTACAATTGTTGCGAAAGAACGACTCGGCCCTAAAGCCATCCATGAGAAACACCACCAGTCGATCCGCTGGCGGTTCTAGGCCCAACTGCTGCATCGTCTTCTGTGGCTCCAAATGTTTAACCAGCGTCGATTGGAAATAAATCATTGCAATGGAACCGAGCAACAAAATGTGCACCAAAACAGCGTAAACTTTCCACATTTTTAACAAGGAGTATAACAGAACTTTATGTTTAAGAGATCTGACAAAAATTGAATAGGTTTTACAAGCAAATGTAAGAATTTAACTAAATTGAAGCAAACAAAATGTTAATTTCAATGAATACTAGATCAAAGAAGGTTGATCAAATCAAATAAACAAAAAAAAAAAAATTTAAAACTTAAATAAAATAAAGATGGTTGAGTTTCGATTATAAGTCGGTTTCTTTGATGCGTTTTATAAATGCCATAGCAGCGTTTTAGAAGCGTTTTGCTTATATTTTAACGCTTACAAAGCGTGCATTTTTATATAAAATTGTTTACTGGATAGCAAAACATCTGTTTAATTGAACTTCTAGCTTTTAAAGACTCATATATACATTCCTATATACAAAGCAGAAACTTTTCATTTAAATAAAATGTTCTAGCTACCATCAGACAGGTGTTGATTGTCCACTATGTTTGTTTGTACGAAAAAAAAAACTACTCAGGCTGGAATGACACCTGCTTTTTTTCCGACAATTTCTAGCAACAATATTGTCGGGCGAAACTGAGGAACACGGCAAATTCGGGGCATACTTAAATAACATACCAATAAAATCCTGAAGTTCATTGAGAATCTAGTATTTCCAGCCGATTTTATTGGCATTTTCAACAAGAAAGGTCACACTGGCTGTTGTTGACATTTGATAAATTTAAATTGATTTAGCGAAAGATTTAAAATGGTTTATTATGTCATGTTATGTATGTCAGCCGCTGTTTGGAGAAATTGGATGGTGATCTATATTTAGATGCAAGGGGTGGCATTAATTCAATATTGGCCAAATATGAAAAACAGCAGCTTTGAAGAGAGTAAAAACATAAAATATAAACATTAAACAATCGTTTTCAATTGATTATTTGTTTTATTTTATGTAAATGTAATTAATCTTCCAAATTCTCTTGCTCTGCGAAATATACTTTAATTCGTTCCCGTACACTCTCGCCACTTCTTCTGGATCTGATATGGCGAGCATCCACTTCGATGTTACTGTAGTTGGCATCAACAATATGTTCAAGTTCATTCCACGAGCCTGTGATAATATCGGAGTCGGAATTAATAGCAGTGCGGGAACTTCAAGCACTCGTCCTTTAAGACCTTATAAATTGCTGGAATAGTCTCTTTTAAAATTTTGGAGATAGTAGACTGGTGGATCCTGAATGGTAGCTGTAGACTATATTGGGACTCGCCTAAAATATAATCATTCTTGTCAATAGATTTAATTTACACATTCATATTTATACAAATGACACATTTATGTGCATACCTGTTGCTAGGTAATGTGACCTGTAGGCGCTCCGCGGGCCCAATGCAGTTTCGCAGAACCGTATTTTTTTTTTGAATTAAGGGTTGCACCTTTTCCAACAGTTTCGCAAATTGGGCAGGAGTCATCCTCAGAGTGCGCACGTATAAATTGAAATCCTCCTCGTAAATTTCTCGCAGAAGCTTATGACTAAAACCTGAATATCCAATTATATTTTTAGGTAATTGTATATGTATTTTTTTTATACTGACCAGCATCCTCCCTCTGCAGCAGCCATCTTGAAGACCACTTATTTTTTTTTTTAGTTTAGGTTGCATTTTATTCATTGCAACAATTAAATAATTTAACTGCAATGTACACAAAGCAAGATTTACGACATCCATTCTGATCAAAGTTTCAGTTCAATTTGCAAATAAAACACAGCCGCCACAGCAAATTGCTGTCTAGCGACAATATTGTATCTAGCCAAAACAATTCTGCCGGCTTCTCTGACTTTAGCAGCAATAAATTGTGCGGCGAATTCAACAACTGTCTATCTCGCTCTCACCCATTTCGACTCCCATAAGAGCAAAATTGCTGCTAGAAATTGTCGAAAAAAAAGCAGGTGTCATTCCAGCCTCAGCTTGCTTGCTTGCTATTTTATACAAAATAACTTTCTTTACTAGAACCAGTAGCACCCCTCTTTGAATATATATTTATATGCAAAGATACTATAATATAGAGAAAATTTTTTTGAAACATATTTTAAGGTGCCATTTGCTGCCATCCATGTCTGAAAACCTGCCAGGGGCCGAGCCAGTTGACTGTTGCCATAAATGTTCTGAGAAATCTGTCATAATCAGGCATGGTGCGGGAGGTTGTGGGTCCAATCCCGCCTCGGACTAATAAAAAAAGTTTTTTTCTTTCTTTAGAAAATAGCTTTTACTTATCCGGTCACCTTCACCAGCTATTGTCGCCAGCTGTGAAGTAACAAGCCAGGAAAAAGCAAAATTCTCAAACTTTGCCGTTTGGATTCGGCGTTAAACTGTAGGTCCCTTTCTCTTGTGCAAAAAATTATGAGCACACACGCCAAGAGTTTGACAGAAGCTTGTCCTGGCCCTCTTTGGTGCTGTTGAGCCAATTGTTGAGCCGACCATATGCCCTTGTAGAGGGTATATTAAAATTGTCCATATGTTTTTAACGCATAGAAGGAAGCATCTCCGATCACATAAATTATATATATTCTAGATCAGCATGACGAGCTGAGTTGATATAGCCATGTCCGTCTGTCCGTCTGTTTCTATGCTATCTTCTCCGACAGTTTGAAAGCCATCTTAACCAATCTTTGCGCGAAGCCTTTTGGTACAAAGACGCTGCACATTTGTCGGAACCGGCCGGATCGGATGACTATAGCATATAGCTTCCATAGGAACTATCAGTCGAAAAAGTAGTTTTAGTTAGAAAAACTTTTTTGTCTTCAACGCAAAAGTGCCCAAACCACGTATTTATAAGTTTTTTGTGCTTTTACATAATTCCATTAAGTATGATGAAAATCGGTCAACTATATAGTATAGCTGCCATACAAAATATAGTTTGTTTTCAATGCTATCGCTCTCAAACTTGTAACTGATCAATAGCATATGCTACCACACAATTCTGCCAAGTTTGATCCAAATCGGCAGACTATAGCACATATCTGCAGTAGGAACTATCGGTCGAAAATGTTGTTTATGTTGGAAAAACTATTTTGTCTATGTCTTCAACGCAAACATGCACAAACCTCGTATTTATCAGTTTTCTATACTTTTACACTATTCCAAAAAGTTTGATGAAAATCGGTCAACTATATAGTATAGCTGCCACATAAACTATAGTTCTAAAAAAAAGTTTTAGTAGGAAATCCTTTTTTGTTTTCAATTCTATCGTTCCCAAACTTATTACTGATCAATACTATATGCTACACACAATTATGCCAAGTTTGATTTATATCGGATGACTATAGCACATAGCTGCAGTAGGAACTATCGGTCGAAAAAGTAGTTCCAGTAAGAAAAATTTTTTTGTTTTCAATAGTAGCGTCTTTCAGCTTTCTAGCTATGAAAATTATCGGCTTTTACACAATTTTGGGAAGTTTGGTCAAAATCTGATGAATATATCTTATAGCTGCCATATAACAAACTGGCAAGCAAATGGTCAAAGTACTGACGCCATCTATTGCTGAGTTTGGGAAATAACTCAGCTAAGAATGTTCGTCGAAAATCATTTAAAACCTTAATTTATATAATATAAATTATACAAGCTACAAGGGTATATAAACTTCGGTTGAGCCGAAGTAATTTTCCTCTATTTTTTTTAACATTTGCACACTTTATATTTACAAATTCCATTTTTAACTCTGAATCAATGGTAAGATGTTAAAGTTTCAATTCAAATGTTAAAATTTCAGAGTATTTTCCTTCAGTGTAGATATTTATTTTGTGTACCTTTTACCTCACCCGGCATTTTCAAATTCGAGTACCTGTTACCTTATCTATGTCCACATATTTATTTACCTTCTTAATAAGTAAGAGACAAGGTACTTTAATTTTAATGAAAACTTAATTTACAATTATAGCCTGGCTAGAAAGATAATCTAATTAAATCATTATTCCAATTTGAGTTTGTAAAAAACACAGATTTGAGCTAATAATAGTGTTGATCCTAAATACTCTTTAAGTCAACAAAAGTACCGAAAACGGTAAGCGCAACAAGCATTAGAATAAGGTACATAAAGTCCATTTTGAATAATGTCCTATTGCGATCCAAATTTGATTGTAAATGACACCAAATTATATTCAAGGACCCCAAATGATATCTGTTCAAACTTGAACATGAGACTCGGCCACGATCCTAACGTTGCGTTACATATCATAAACTTATCATTCTTTGTAATAGCAATTAATATTAATAGCGGCAGTGACAACGGTAAGACACACCACTTGAAAAGGACCAACAATGGGAACCACTTGAACAGGTCATCCGGTGCGCACCACTTAATAAGCATCGTGTGAGGCCATATGTATTCCTTTCACGAACGCATTCTTATATTTACATACACGCAGTTATCTTACACATACTGCCTTAGTTAAAATTAGAAATTAAAGGATGAGAAATTTCGAAATAAAATCAGGATCGCTCGACAAGAGCGAGTCAGTACGAATCAAAAAATTACAACCGTGCTCATTGAATGTATAATTCTATACACTATCACCAGCAGATTTTGCTATTGACTTTTTAATAATCAAATTGATTATTTTACCTTTTAAGAAGTTCCAAAAACGTATCACTGTCCTTTTGTCACCTATCAAAACCAAGACTTTTTGTTTATAAAATTTTAGCTTAATATTTTCAATTTATTTAAGAAGGGCGCTGTCCATGGCTACGAAATCGGCCGCGAAATGAAAAACTCCATATAAAAAAAACTGCTAAGGAATTTTTGTGTGTGGCCGTTTCAAATTCTGTTTCTACCAATCGCGAGAAATTCTTACGTTTACCACTCGTCTTGTTCAAGCGCTGTTAAGTGCTTTAAGTGCTGTTAACGCCTCTTTTTTGCCGTGACGCGAACAAAATAGGTTTTTATTCTAATTTGTGCGGCGAAATTGAATGGCCAAATTGAAAATGACGCGCATCTAAAAAAGATTCCTGCAGAAAGCGTCGCCTAATGGCACTTTCTATGGCGGGCAAGCTGAATTTAATAAGTGCACGGTCTACATCATGTGGCGTCTCCTGTCACCACAAAACAACAGCGAGGAGCTTAAAATCTATTTGGCCAGCATTCAAACACTTCACACTCCAGTCCCCTCAATCAGTTCGATTTGATTAGCCTCAACTATGTCTTCGATCACAGCTACCAGACCAAAAGGAAAATCATTGAACAGCCGCCGGTGCTCAATGATCGCGACAGTAAAACGGCCACAAACCAAATGCCCGCTCCCAGTTCAGTGGACAGCGAACTGCTGGTCTCCTATCAAGCTGTAGTATAGCGGATAGTGCAGCCTCAATTGACCCCCTGAAGGTGACCGAGCAAAAGCGGATCGGGCGCAGGGATGTGCCCTACATCAATGCCAATTTTATCAAGGTAAGAAATGGGCGAACCAAACTTAAACTTTATAAATCAATTCCATTTCTTAACGTTTCCCTGATAGGGCCCCGACTACGTGGCCAAGTGCTATGTGACCACCCTGGGACCGCTGCCCATTACCATTTTCGAGTTCAGCAGAGCTGCTAAGTCACACATGCTACAGCAGTACATCCAGAAGATCATCATGCTGACCTGACCAACTTTACGGAGGCAAATCGCCAGAAATGCGCGAATTACTTTCCAATCAAGATGAACGAAATCTTTGTCGTGGCAGCCAAGTGCGAGGTGTTCGTTAAGTGCCGCTGCTCGGGACTACATCGAACTGTCATAATGATAACAATTAATTTATTATTAATTTCATTTAATAATAAAAATATATTAAAATAGCACATTAAATATGTTATATTCATAATCCTGCAAGGTGTTGCTGTTTATAAGTTCGCGGGCATATTTAACGGCGCCAGAGCAGCGCAAGGTTTCTTTGAAACGTTTATCGACAGAGTAAATTGTGTTATCGTGTAATTAACATAGGCTTAGCAGACTCTGTTAAGAATATGCGGAATATCAACCTTTTCACAAGAAATTTTTTGGCGACCCGTGGATACCGCCCTATATGGTGAAAGTTTCCGGTTGTACCAAGATAAAGGCGTTTAAATTAACTTTTGGACATTGGGAAACTTGGTACAAAATAACTTCTACTGATTCCCGAGAATCTTTTGATAACTTTACGTACAACTAGCTACTAAAATTGATTTTTGAAATTTACATAAAGATCGGTTAATGAATAGTGATGTTATAAGAATATATAATATTTAAGGTTTTCATGCCTATACTTCAAGCTAATGGGAGAACTGAAGAAAACAAGAAGAAAATAGCATTAGAAAAAGAAAAATGGTAATTTGTTTCCTTAATTTTATTTCAAACACATCAACAAATCGGTCATCCGTGTCCACCACTGACTTTACTAGTCGTAATAATTCTAAGCTTCATTAGGATAATACTTTAAGTAGCAAAAGTTAATGCATTTTGAGTTGGACACAATTTGCAATTTGGTACACTTGGCAGCGGTACATCTTAGCCTATGCTTAAACTTTAAACTATGCACAGGATGGACTTAGGCTGTTTTCAGTTTCTGTGCTTCCAAGTGGGTCTGAAAGAAAAAATTGAGAGTTGATTATAGCCGGATAATGGTAGCGTTTCCTCTCCCACTCACCTTCTCCGCCACCTTGAGCAGACTGTCGTAGGTACTTTGGCCTGTTTCGGCCACCATGCCGTGAAAGATTTTCGTTTCACACTTGGTCAAGAGCTCGTAGGGGGAACCAAACTCCATCAAGTGTCCTGCATCCATGACCATCACTTTGTCGGAATCCATTATGGTGTGCAGACGATGCGCAATGGTCAACACTGTGCACTCCCTGAACTTATTTCGAATTGTGGCCTGAATTAGTGCATCAGTTTGGGGATCCACATTGGCCGTAGCCTCATCCATTACCAATATACGATTCTCTCGGAGAATGGCACGTGCCAGACAGACCAACTGACGTTGGCCCACACTGAAATTGGTGCCGCCTTCGGAGATTTTGCTTTGCAAACCACTGGGTAGCTCGCTTATCAATGGCTTTAGTTTGACCTCCTCCAAGGCATCCCAAAGTTTGGCATCGCTGTACTCCTCAAATGGATCCAGATTGTAGCGCATAGTGCCCGAGAAGAGCACCGGCTCCTGGGGTATGATAGAGATCTTGCTGCGCAAATCATGTAGGCCCAGCTCACTGGTGTTCCGCTGATCAATGGTAATGATGCCATCATTATAGGACAGACGGAAGAGCGCATTAATCAGCGATGACTTGCCAGCTCCAGTGCGTCCCACTATGCCCACCTTCTGCATGGGTTCGATTTCGAAGTTAAGTGACTTGAGCACATACTTTGACTGTGGATCAGGAAAGTAGCGTAGACTTAGATCATCGGCGATTATGTTGCCCTGCTCGGGCCAGCTCAGTGGAGGTTTCTTATGCGGCTGGGACTCAAATTCGCCCTCTGCCTCTATCTCATCATACTCCACCACACGCTCCACAGCTGTCATGGTGTTCTCCAACTCAGCCGACTGCCTCATAGCCCATTGAACCATGCCAGTCATGTGCATGGCTTGAGTAATGGCCAGACCGACTTCACCCGAGTTCTTGGGTGGATTAATGAAATAGTTGAGGATTATAATGACAATGTACAGGGTGCAGAAACAGTCCAGGTAATAGCCAAAAGCTCTATTGGTGGACAAGAAGGTGTAATAACCGGAGCTATGTAAATCCTGAAGATTATCAAATTCCTTAATGAGTTCTCGCTGTGCTCCCAAGGCCCTTATGGTGGGCAAGCCGTTAATGGAGGCTCCCAAATGTGAATATATGGGGGATCTGGCCACTGCCTCCAGCCTTTTGACATCTCTCGAGGTTTGTAAATAAAATTCTCGTATGTAATAGAAAATGATGGACAGGATGAATGTCAGTATAAGATAATAAGGATTGGTAATGCAAATGACCACTATAATGCCGGCCAGCATAAGAAACAGTTGTACCACATCCAGCATTACAGTGGGCAACAGTTCATCAATCTGTCCCAGATCCTTGGAGAAACGATTTAAGATGCGACCCGATGGGTTTGTGTTAAAGAAAAACATGGCCGCCCGGGTGATGCCACGGAACATGCCGTTATGCAATTGGGTCGAGCTACGCATGGCCATCTTATAGAAGAGCATGGTGCGTACCAGTGTAAAGATCACCACGGCTATATTAAGCGCCGCAAAGTAGTACATATCCACAGGATCAGAGTTCATCTCAGCCGCATTTTTATTCTTGTCCACCCTAAAAAGTATAAGTAGCTTTAATATAAACTCCACACACGATGACCACAAGACTCACCAGTAAGACAGAAAGAAGTCAGCGCCTGAGCCCAGAACCTGAGTGCCCAGACATAGAAACACCATAAAGATTATCATAAGCCAGCCGCTGCCAGCTGTACAATATTCCTTGTACAGACTTAAGCCAATCTTGCCCTTGACTCTGGCCTCCAGCAACTGCACCGGTACCTCCTCAATTAGAGACTCAGCCATGGAACTCAAGGAGGTGGAACTATTATTGCGGGAGCCGGGTATACTGACTTTACTACCACGTCTGCTGCGCGATGCCAGGCTCAGGCGCTCCCAAATATCACCACCAGCTCCATCCTCTGCATCTGGATCCTCGTCGGTATTATTGGGATCACTCAAGAGCTGGGCAAAGTCCAGGCCACTACGTTTCATGGCTGCATATGTGCCCATGGCACTGATCTTGCCCTTATCCATGATCACAATGAGATCGGCCTGTTCCAGGAACTGCAGCTGATGTGTGACCAAAATGACCAGCTCACTTTTCAAATATCCTCGCATGCACTGATCAAAGAGGTGACTTTAAGAGAGGAATACAATAAATTTAGAAGGATGATTATACACTCAGAAGAGAATAAAGGATTTTGTACTGGGATTAATAATTGAGCACAAAATACCAGTTTTAAGCAAGGCTGCAAAACTATAAAATTATGCTAAAGGTTCGGTCCGGCGGACCCCTAGTAAAGTATAAAGTAAGGTAGTTTAAAATCCCTGGCTGGGTTTTTTCTGATTGGCGAAGGTTTTCTTGTGTTTCGTTGTTCAAGTCTATATCTCAAAAACTATTTGAAATTTTATTTCACTGTCTTTAGCATTTTTCTATCTCTTAACAACGCCTACAACAAACTTCTTTCGACCAGCTCAAAAGAAAACCGTTTTCATGCTCAAAATCACGAAAATCTAAAAATATCAACCTTTTCCACTGCTTTTGTTAAAGGTTTTGCTTTTATATTGAAAACCGCTACAATTTCAATATAGTATTTGTTCCGAGAATGTAGATACGAAAAATGCAATAGTTTTTTAAGAATATAACAATTTCATTAGATTACACAAGTCAAGAAAATTACACTTTTTCCAGTATATTGAAGGGTCGGTGGTGATTCTAGATGATTTTCGTGTGCTGAAAATGAATCTCTTTTCATCGAGATTGTTAGTAATTTGAGCTTAAAGTTGCAAAAATTATGACCCTTTCAAACGCGTTTTCTGGAAAAAGTCTAATTTTGTTGCGAGCTCTGGTCCATCGTCTGCTTCATCTGGCCCAAACATGGGTCGTTGGGATCTGTCTGCTCTGTCATTACTAGACATCGGATTTTATGCACTGTTTTAAATGAAGGTTGAGGTGAAAATTTGGAATTATGCTAATTTAATAACCTACTTTCCATTGGAAACTGCACATTCAATATATGCAAATTTTGTAAACAAATATGCAAAATATGACAAAAAAATATGCAACAAATATGCAAAATATGCAATAAATATGCAAAATATGTAATTGTAAAAAAAAGTATAAAAATGGCGAAATTTAAAAAATTTATCATTCTTAAGCTTAGATTATTATAAAGAATATATAGATGGCATATATAGACGGTTAAATGGAAGTTGTAGACCAAGCAAATGAAAGGTGTGCCTTGAAAGTTCTAAAATATTGGGAAATTTCTAAATTGTTCATTAATTTCAGATTTTTATGAAGATTTTATGGACGGCTAGAGTACACGGATAAATAAAGGAGATGTCGAACAAATGGTCAAAAAAATCGCGAAACTTCCAAATTTTCAAAGGACCTTAGATAACTATGAAGGTTGAATAGATGGCAGTTAAAGACGCGTATATAAGAGGCTTAGACCAAAAACCGCGAAATTTGTCAAACTTTCATTTAAGTATTTACGAAAACGTGACGTTGGTAAATAAGAGGCGTGGATTGAACAGGTCCAAATTTGGCAATTTTCCATATGACCAAAGATTATATAAAGACTTAATAGACGGCAATAGTAGACGGGTAAATATAGGAAGTGCAGATCGAACTGCTTACTTAAAAAAATTATAGATGGCAATTTTGGACGCGTAAATGGTTAAATCCAACGGTCCAAAAAGTTGCGAAATTTATAATGTAGACATGTAAATTGACGGGTCAAGATCAAGCGGACCAAAAATCCGGATATATACAAAATTGTATGATTACTTCAGATTATCATGAAGATTAAATAGTTGGCAATTAAAGACGGGTAAATAGAAGGTGTCGGTCAATCGGTTTAAAGAAATTTTAACATTTGCGAAATTCTTATATGAGTTTAGATTGAGGCGAAAACGGGTAAATCGACGGGTAAATAGGAGGTGAAGATCATACGAACCAAAAACTCGTGAAATTGGAAAAAAAAATTTAACGAGTTTAGATTATCATGAAGAATTGATAGATGGTATGTAAATATGTATTAGAAAACAGTTGAATGGCAAAACTCTTAGTTATTTTTGAATTAAAATGTGTTTTTATCACTCATTTTCGGCATTTAAATTGATTACAAGTTGAATTGGTGACGTTGATTTACAAGTCCAAACAGATTTGCAACAAAATCTGAAAATGGTTAGCACTTATGTAGTTTCATAAAAACAGGTTTTTTGCATATTTTGCATATTCTGCACATTTTGCATATTTTTTTATGCAAAATTGTTTTTAGCGGTCTTAGATCATTGACCAATAAAAACAAGATGTGTGCAATCAGAACTTAAATCGGACATGCGGTTCAAAATATGCAAATATGCAAAATCCGATGTCTAGTCATTACCGTTACTGTATCCGGACTCGGACACCAAAAGGTGGTGGATCTGCATCCAAATGTTGCTGTGGATGTGAAGCATAGGGACCACGAACGTAAATTGTCTTTGACAGTTTTTCTCTGTTTATCCATGTCCATTTGGATGTATCCATTTCGATCTGTCCATACCAAAATAGCATTCGTTCTTGTTTTTTGTTCAACCAGCTTAAAATATAACAGTAGCAACGACTACATACTATAAATGGCGTCCACGAACGATGAAACAAATCTGGTTGATCAGAATAATACAGAAGGTACGGGCGTTAAAATTTTGACGTTAAATTTTTTATGTATTTGAGGAAAAAATCCACATACATAACAAAATAAATCCAGCTTCCATCACTTTTTCATTTTCAAGAATCTTATTATTCTATCTTTAGTAAGCCTTTCGCTAAAGAATTCATGATTGCCAACTGCCTCTCCTTACAATCCTTTCAATTGGTGGCGGTTTTTAAGATAAAAACAAAGCTGTTTCAAAGAAATGTTTTGTAGGCGTGGTTAAGAGCTACAGAATTGATGAAGATTTCAAATAGTTTATGAGATATAGACTTGAACAACAAAACATTTATAAAACAAGAAAGAAAGTCGGTCAAGCCCGACTATAACATACTCTGTACCCTTAACGTCGCAGCTCGCATTTGCTCACGAGTTATACGAGCTCATCTCTAAGTTTCACTCTCTCTCTCTCACTAAGATTGCCGTTCAATAGAATGCTGCGGTGGTGGGTGGGGTGGTGCTGGGTGTTTACTGGCCGTTTTTTGCTCATAACTTGATTATCGTTCATCCGATCTTTATCAGTCCTTCAGCAAATCGATAAATAATTTTGTGTATAAGGTATCTCTGGAAGGTACGAACGATCTATCTTCAAAACTGTAGGAGATATGACGTTTTTTCCAAATTGCGGGGGCGGGAGGGGGCGTGGCAAAAATTGAAAATAAACTTGATCTGCCTGCGAGTATAAGAAATATATGCCCCATACATGTCAAACCTCTATCTCTTACCATCTCTGAGATCTCTTCGTTCATACGGACGGACAGACGGACAGACAGACAGACGGACAGACAGACAGACGGACATGGCTATATCGAATCGGCTGTTGATGCTGATCAAGAATATATATACTTTATAGGGTCGGAAACGATTCCTTCTCCCTGTTACATACTTTTGCACAAACTTAATATACTCTATGTACCTTCGGTACAGAGTAAAAAAACTGAAAACTTCAAGAGTTCATAACAAGAAAACCTTAGCCAATCAGACCAAACCCATCCAGGGTTTTTTAACTACCATAAGTACCTTTTAAATTTTGTTGGTCTCGTTGTTATCAACATTGTTTTGTTGTAAAATGTTTCACAGTGTTATTGAACATAAAGTTTTGGTTCAAGACTTTTTTTCTTTTGACACTATTTTAATATTTTTTTCCAGCAGGACACATCCGGATTAGCAAGCTCTCACAATTTTTTCTTATAACCTTGTTCTTTAACCTTTATTAACATAACCGGTTATCAGTACCGAAACAAAAACAAATGTATGGGCTAATTTCGGTTTTTAATCTACTGGTAGATATTTCGATTGTAAAAATTTCAATAAACGTAAATTTGTTTGATGTATGTATAATAGGCATATGACTTAGTCTGAGAATCCAATTTACATGGTACTGCACGACAGGGGATACCAAAAGAATAATTAATATGCATATTTTAGGTGACCTAAGTGTACTAAATAAGTGACTTACGGTAAAAAACGTTCCGCATAAATCAATTCAAAGTTGATATCTAGGTGTGAAATAACTTGAAAAATACTAATCCCAGCTGGGTCAAACGGTTCCGCGACTCCACTTACTTTTACGATATGCAACTTTCGTCCATACAATAAAAGGCTTTACGACAGTTTTTTAACCCGGTCTCCATACAAAAGTGTTTCGTAGTGAATTGTCTTTTATTTTCTGTTATGAGTAGGACCTTCAGTAGGCAAATGTTTTTTGTTGTCACTTAAATCCATAGCTCGTAAATAGCTTTCAGCCCTTTTTTCAGTTCGCTCTGCTCACGTCACTGAGCGAAAAACCAAAGAAAAAACGGGCTCGGGCTTCCTTCAACCGAATGAATTCTGTTATCGCACTCACTGTTAAGTGGTTGTGGTTGACCACACAGCACTGATCGGTCTGATAGCAACCGAATAACAGGCCCAACTCAGTAAATTGGTCTTAAATTGCGTGCTTCTCGAAGACCAAACTGTCAAAATGTTATTTGAAAAGGTTGCAGACTCAAGAGTTGCGCCAGAGTTTAACATAAGCAGAGAGAGTCAATGCGAGAGAGAACGAGAGAGCGCATTTAGTTCGTCGCATACATTCATATCGTTAGCCGTGCCTTACAACCCGATGCATACATACGAGGAAGACCTTTTGAGTGCGGGAATTTTGCCAAACAGTCCCAAAAAGACCTAAGGGGAAAAAAAAACTAAAATATGTGTTTCTCTACTCTCAAAACCAAATAGAAGCAGAGAGCGTAGTTAAAGGTGGTTTCGGTACCTCTTTTTAATGTGGTCGCACGAAAGCTGTCGTTTTCTGACAAAGACAAACGGGGGACCGATTTTTGCGACCTCAGGCTATTCGATTCGGTTATTATTCATACGTACTCTACAACGGCTTTCAAAATTGCCTGGTCTTTAAAATTGGAAGAGCTAATTTTTGGTTTGCCACTATAAGTCTATTTAGAACTCAATCCAAATTTTAGAAGATTTTAGAATTTTTCGACAAACTGTAAAAAAATTCTTGATGCAATTACAAAACAACATAAACTTCAAATTTGAATCAAAAAGCGGTGTTAATGCCTTCCCATTCGTCTTAAAACTCTAAGTTTCGAAATGAAATGCTTACCGTCCCACATGCGTGTCCACAGCACTCAAAGGATCATCAAGCAGATAGATTTCAGCCCTGCGATACACAGCCCTGGCCAAATTAATACGTGCCTTCTGGCCACCTGATAAGGAGGCACCTCTCTCCCCCACAATGGTCTTATCACCATGTGGCAACAGCTCAAAATCTCTCTCCAGGGCGCATTTTTTAACCACCGTACGATAGCGATGCACATCCATTTCCAAGCCAAACAGAATATTCTGTCTTACAGAGCCGGTAAAGAGCCAGGGTTCCTGGGAGGCATAGGAGTAACTGCTGCTCACTTTAACGCTTCCCTTTTCGCCAGGCAGTTCGCCAAGTAAAGCTTGAATAAGACTGGATTTGCCAGCACCCACGGGTCCTATGACGGCCACCAAGTGACGACGACCGAGCTGCAGATTAATGTCCTCCAACGTGAACTCTGTAGCCTTGGCCTCCCATTTGGCATGGAAGTGTTTAAAGTCAATCAGTGGTTCGGTTTGCTCTTTGATCTTTTCGGTGTGGCTGCCATTGCTACCGCTAATGATAACGCTTTTCCTTCTGGACTTATCCGGCACTAAGGTTTCATCACGATGCATAAACGTCTCCAGACGCTTGATGGACACCAACAGTTCGGCAAATTGCGCAATTCCTTGTGGGAAAAACATGGTTACCGATCGCTTCAGTATGTTGTAGTAGGCCGTCACAAAGAAGGCCGTCTGCGCGGTTAAAATATTTCCCAAGAGTACAAAGGCTATTAAACTGCTTGAGATGAAAATCCGGGACAGGAACAGGGCAAAGGATATTAAAATGCCTCTTATATAGTTGACTTGCTTAATGCAAGACATTTCCTGCAAGCGGGTCAATTCCACCAGCTTGCCAAATGGCTTCTCCCAGGCATACATCTTGATGACTTGAATTCCAGAAATTATTTCATTCATCATGCGAACTCGTTCATCGGTGCGCAGAGCAGTTCTCAGTCTCAAGACGCTGGTTTTTTTACCCAGATAAGATTGGAATGGCAGAAAAAGTAGCATTATGGCCACACCGAAGAGGGAGGAAACGCCAATCTGTAGAATTAAAAAAAAAAAAAAAACTATAAAAACTGCCGGGGAGTATCATAATCCAAAACTCACCTCGTTGTACATCAAATAGGTCACCACTGCCAGCTCCAGTGGGGCCAGCCACAAGTAATGCACATTTATCAGCACTGTATCGAAACGTCCAATATCGTTGGATAGCAGATTCACCACCTGACCCACAGTTGTATCTCCCAGTGCGGTGCGACTCAAACGTAATGATTTGCGATAGATCAAGCTGCTCAAGGCTGCAAGTAAATATCAATTATTTAACATCGAATCTAAACCAAAAGTTTACCCACCAATTCGCATTTTCATGCCCAGATGAAGCAAACCAAGCATATAAGGATGCCCCAGAGCTACCGTAAAGACAGAAGCCGCTATTAAACCAGCCGCATAGAGCTGGGCCTTAGTCAAGTCCGGATCGTTGCCGGCGAAATAGGCCATAATGCCATATAGACAAATAGGCTGGGTGACTCTACAAAATTCAAGTATAAAATGGACACTAAACTTTGATGTTTGAATTCTATACTTACTTGGTTAGAAACTCTATTAAGCCTAATGCAATGCCAGTGATCAGCAGATGGCAACCAAAGACTCGGGTCAGCACATAGCCCAAATTAGGCTGTTGATTTCGACACGCCTTCTTGGCTACCTCCTCATCCCAGGCCGCACACAGGCGATCGCCTAGAGAATCTAAAACAGAAATGGATAATTAGTTAATTGGCCTTGTCCTTTTTATGGTATTACTCTGCTCACCTGACTTGTGTTCCTCAAGTGCTTTATACAAATCCTTTTGGTCTAGCGTCTTCTTACGACCCTTGAGCAGCACCGGCATGGCAAAGCTTGTTGGGGTTTGAAAGCAAAGACAAGCACATAATTATTAGGTTTTTAAAGTCTTATCTCAAATTTGATGGCCTAAGCATGGGCGTAATGAGACACCTCTCCAGATATGAAGCAGTGAGTTTGTCATTTTCGTAATCAGTTGGAAAAAAAAACCGGCAAGTAACAAGTTCTCCAAACATTTAGATATTGATAATGCCTGCACTAATTTCAAATCTACTTAGTATGACTAACGGCTGACTCACTTTGGTTTAGTTTGCTAAGTGAAAGTCTAAGGTTCGGCTCTCGGAACGGTTCCTTTACTTAGCGAACCTAATGTTTTGTGTCGAAGCATGATTCTTAGATCGTTGAAACAATTTTTGTTAAAAATAAAACATATTTTTGTTGAGACGAAGCTAATAGCTTAACGTTAATTTATACCCAAAAGAATTTCATACATTATAGTTTTCATTCATATGTATCACACCGACTTACAAAACTGTCTGAACTTGTTTGTTTTAGTTATTAACATTTTCTTCTTTCTGAAAAACTTATATAAATGTAAACTATTAGTCCCGCCGCAGCGAAATTCAATTTTTTACTAATTGATTACCGATACTTTGATTAGCTTAGAAAAGTTTATCTCAATGCATTCCGATATATATCTGAACAGCTGTGAGCTATCCAACACAACATATGTTTTGGAAAGTGCTTTTAAATTGATTCCCAAAATTTGGAGCTAATTTCGCTGTGAAACATAAGGTTCGCGTTGCTTTACATAAAAGCTTGGTTTTATATTCATAAAAAGGTAAACAAACATAAAAGGTATCAAACAGAAAAACAATGTAACTGACTCGTCCATATACCCACCTAGCATTTGGAAGATCATTAGGTGATTCCTCACCTTGGTGAGTCTTTTTGAGCCCATTTGATAATTAAAAGGATATTAGTTTCATGTGCGATTTAGGGAAGACTCGAAAATGACTCATCCGTTTGCTCAAATGTGATTCATTTCAAAACGACTCGAAAAAGACTCGCAAATGCCTCGAAAATGAGTAGGAACTGATAAAAAATACGGGTTAAATACGACCCTTCATTAAGAGTCGCGGATAGGGTACCATTTTCTCCCGACAAAAGTATCATTTATGATTAGAAAACGAGCGCATTTATGACTATTTTAACCAGACTGAGGACTCGAAAAAGACTCGAGTGTGATCAGAAATTTCACAAAATGCTTGCTGGATATGTATTACTTTTAAAACGTAGTGAAAGTTACGCGTATTAGTCTACACTTGTCTTTCGTGGAGCAAAACTTAAAATGTCCACAAATGTCCAAGTCGCCTTTAACTTTTTTTGTCAGTGTGAGTCCTTGTTGTTTAAAAATTTCCAAGATAACCTGCTAATATGTGCTGCCCTTACATTTGTTTGACTTTTTAGGCGCAATGTCAGCATCAAAATAAAAGCTTTTTTTAGTTTGGCTCATCGAAGATATCCCGCCGAAATAATCTATAAAAAATAAATTTCAAGCGTTTGTATTTGAAAAAAGTATATTTTCAAATATTTTTGCTCTTTGTATTCGAAGCTTGCTTTACCGATTGTCAAAAACAATGTTTTCGCGATTATTGGAAATTCAATAACCTTTCGATTCATTCCTTGCTTGACTCCATCTAACGTTTCTGACTCGAGATTTGGCTCAAAATGTAAGTGTACCTACCGTAAAAATTCAAAAAAAAGCTTAAACTTTAAAGCTTTAAAATTAAAAAAAAATGTTTTAAAATCTTTTTTTATTTTATTTCTTTTATTCCAACCTTAAAAAAGTTGGGCATTCTTTTTGAAATTTTGAAAAAAAAATTTGTGTTTTTAAATTAAATAAATAAAAAAAATTTTATAAGAAACTTTTCTAAAATTTGTAATATTGCGTTTATTCCTACCTTTAAGAAAAAAAAACAAATTCCGATTATCTCATTTACTTTGGAAGATATAAATTTCGTTTTGCTAAATTGGTCAGTGGGCGACTCTGTGCGTTACTGGGACTTGAACTCAGTACCTTCTGGGAACACTGAGAACACACACACGGCATAGCCAACGCGTGTAAGGGACAAGGGATGGGCCGTCTGCTTGTGCGAGCTGGCGCAGGTACGGTTGTGCGACTGAGTGGCGCTAAAATGACGCCGGTGGCCGGAAATAGTTCTCAGAGCAATGGGAGCAATAAGAGCAAAGAGCCGCTGAACTACATCGATTAAGAACTTCTATGGGTATAAGAACTTCAAGTCATCCACAAACGACAACAACAAATAAGAAAGATAAAAATCAAAATAAGCTTAGATTTTACGGCCTGCTATATAAGAAAACACCAAAATATTAACATTGTAGTAAGTGCATGACGCACATGGATAAAATTATCTACATATTTTAAGAGTGTTGAATAAAATGATAGCTTCTGTAATAATAGGCGGTGCCTTCCTTCAAGAAAAAAAATCCTCTTATCTCTTTCAGAATGTAAGATAGACGGAAGACACTAGCTACACACTTGTTAGTGTATAAAGTACTATAATTACCGCTAAAGCGAGATTACCAAAACTTTTCCTTCTTACAGATCATATAAAAAACTCAAAGAAAGAGCATAGCCGGACTTATGGGGGAAGCGGCCCCAACGGTATTAATATGTTAAGTAAGCAGTTTTAAAGTACATCAACCGAAAGTAATTTAGCGATTTTTTTTATACTTCTACTCACAAGTGTATAAGGAAATCCACCATTTTATAAGTAAAGAAAACGGTACGTGAGTTTTATTTGGACCTGGTTCGGGAAATTGTTGCAAACTCGAATTTGATTTAGATTCAAATATAATGCAAGGAACTGAGTACGAGTACAGAGCCATATTATGTGTGGTCTGTAAAATACATAGAAATATAGAGAAGTAACGCATCTTAGAGTATTTATGTATGTAAACCATAAAAATATTAACTGTTTAGTTTTTATAATGTAAAGAAATCTGTGGCAATAAGGAAAAAAAGCAGAAGTGTCTTTACCGTATTTTTCAGAAAGCAATTATTACCTTTAAGGGCCGATTTCACATCTTTTATAAAGCACTAAATTGTCACATATACTAACAAGTAACAGAGCAAATTCTAAGTTTATCTGGCAAATAGCAGCTATATATGAGATGAGAAAACTGGCCCTTAACGAATATGTTAATGAAGTGCTTAGACGTAAAGTGGAAATTTTTTACAGATAGGAGTTACTTCTTTATGTAAACTCGTATAAGTCATTTTGATAAAATCAAGTTGCTATTTTAGTATTTTGACTTACAGATCAATACTTAGCTCACGAAGCTTTGGCTACGCTCATTTATTGTACCAGGTTAAGATCCCTCCCTCGCTCTCATTTGCTCTTGCCAACTCTCTCATGGTAATTTAGCTTATCACAATGGTTTTTGTTTTATTCTATTTGAGCATGTCCACTGATAATATGTATTATGTCCGTGATAAGCGCCGGCTTTTATTGGGTGTTTTCCAACAGCTGATTGACACTTAAGCGACGTAATCAGTCATAAACCCTTGGTGTACAACATTTTAGTGCAAGATAGCACACTTCAGCGTCATGAATTGTTAATATCTCAAGTTTCCACTGATTTCGAGCTTTTCATAATTCAAACCTAACGGTCGGCATAAGGTGAGTTTATTGTCGTTTATGGGCATCAGTTATCTTCTTTATCGGTGTCACGGAAATCTCCAAATTCCAACCCAAAAGAAATTGTGGGTGTCCTAGAAATATCTTTTGGTTGGTTTCAAATCTCTTGTGTTTTAGGAATAAAGATGTTTTTTAAACATATTTTCAAACTTTAATTAGAAACCAATGATGCAAATCATTTTGAAACTGGACAGGTCCGGTTTTAGTGCTTGACAGAGAACCACTGGTTCAGCTTAAAACATGATTTTTGTGGAACACTTGAATCGAGTTTCCGATTTGGTTCCGTGGTTCAGTCTTATTAGATTAACATGACTATTCTGGTTTTGAAAGTGGAAACGATCGTTTTGAAAAGGATCTAAAAAACGAACGTCTGTGCGTTCATACAGACAGACGGACATGGCTATATCGACTCGGCTGTTGACGCTGATTAAGAATATATATGTATACTATATATGTTCGGAAATGTTTCCTTCTCCCTGTTACATACTTTTGCACAACTTCATGATTCCATTTTACCCATTTTTAATGGGTACAGGGTATAAAAATTAAAAAATATAAATATGCTTACAAAATAATTTTCGAATAGATAATTTCTCTGGCAGCAATATACTATTTCCATCCGAACGGACAAGCGCTCTTGGTTGTATCTAAGAATATATTTTATGCCAACCAATGCAACAACAATTTTATAATACCCCTTGCAGAGGCAAGGGTACACAAATTAAAAATTATTTATATTAAAATATCACATACTCTTGGGCTGATGAATAAAATTCCCGCAATGCACAGTGAAGCAAACAAGGCGAAATGTGGTCAAAAATTAAATATTTAGATTTCGCTTAGAGGTAAACTATAATAATACTCTGGTTTTTATTTTCAGTTCAATCAATTAAAGTTGCACTTAATTTCCGACATAGTCATCTACATTCTCAAGCAAAAACATTTCTTATCTTTAATGTCCCGTTACTTCTGAGTTCGCAATTCTTGGTTTTTTTTTTTTGCATTTTCGTAACAGTGGGACATTTTGGTATAACATATGTGAAAATATATTTTTTCTGAGAACTTTTTTTTTTCCTTTTTCATCGTCTAGATTGCTAAAACAACACACTGTGCAAGAGTCATTGAACGACTCACCGATTTCACATCCACTAGCGATTTTGTATACATAAGATTTTTTGGTCATGTCGACCAATTGTGATGTACAGTTGCAGCTGATCCTGCAGCGTGTTGTTTTAGCAATCTAGACGATGAAAAAGGAAAAAAAAAGTTCTCAGAAATAATATATTTTCACATATGTTATACCAAAATGTCCCACTATTACGAAAATGCAAAAAAAAAACCAAGAATTGCGAACTCAGAAGTAACGGGACATTAAAGATAAGAAATGTTTTTGCTTGAAAATGTAGATGACTATGTCGGAAATTAAGTGCAACTTTAATTGATTGAACTGAATATAAAAACGTACACTGCTCGCCACTTGAATACTACACCCTGTATGCTCTCTTTAAAACTGCTCGTAACTCGAAAACGAAATGGTAGAATAACGGTATTTTTTGCATATTATCTTTGTGCAAGCATTCTTCGCTCTTTCTGGTATATTCCAAGTTTTGGAATAGAACCGCTATAAAGTTGTTTGCACTTTATGTGAGCATTCGCAAAAATTCAATGGAATTTTTGCGCCACTTGAATAGAACATGCATTTTATTTGGTAGGTATCGTTGACACGTGCACACAAATTTTGGTTTACTTAAACTTTTTGCTTTAACTGAAGTGTATATAAAATTAAAAAAAATTAAAATGGGGCGTGGCACTTCATTATCTGAGTCGGAGAAAGGAAAAATCCAAGCTTAGAAGGATTCTGGCCTTTCTATTGTATATTCGAAATAATGTTTTTAATTTAAATTACTGTGCTGAAATATTTATTTTTAATTTTGCATCAAAAGTGGACATAAAAAAGTTGATTAAAAAAAAGAAGTTTCAAGGTCTTTTCAAAATGCATAAGTTTGTTTTGCACC